>OMLF01039498.1:12231-27532 GCA_900302615.1 Holocentrus rufus | reverse complement strand
CGAGGAAGGAGAGGCAAGATTAATCAGGACTTCACGATGGCCGTTAGAGAGAGAGAGAGACAGCAAAGACACCCGATTAGACACAGACAGAAATATATATGATATTATTATATAACCTGATTTGAGAGAGACGATATGCAGTAAGATGGAGAAAAATGACAGTGACGAAGAGAGCAGAAGAGCCAGAAAGAGTGCAGCTTAAGTAGGGACTGTCAGACTATTTAGAGATCTAGTTAGGACATTAAGGGAGAGGACAGGAAAGGACGGATGACCAATTATTAAAACTTATTATTTGTTCTATGCAAACAGCCAATCCGCTTTACCTTAAGATGTGCACATTTGAATGGCAAGGATTTGCCAAGCCAATGCAAAACTGTCTGCGCCCTAATCACTCTTCTCACAGTTTTCTTTCTTGGCTCCGTCCTTCCTACGCTCAGAGCTCAAGGCGAACATTCTCCACTTTTTCAGCTGGTGGCATCATCATAAATTTGCCATCACTAGCATCCCAGAGACTTCCATATAATACGGTTTACCAAGCCCTTCACTTAGTCAGCGGCATCCAAATGGAGCCTCATTCAGAAGCTCCATTCCCTCCTCCTTGGCTTTAGACCACGTCCACATGGCAATTCCGTATTCGAAAACACAACTTTTTATATAGGTTTTGGCCCCCTGAAAATAATTTGTTTTCTCAACTGGAACTTTTTTAAGTGCTGTTTTCCTTTTGCCATGTGGACACTGAAAAAGCTCCAATTTGATGAGGCTGATGTCACCACCATGACTTTGCTTCTTTGTAGCACAAATACCGAACAGCTGCGACTTTTGACATTCTGTTATTTCCAACAATTTGCAACAATTTGTACAACTTTCAGCAGAAGCTGAACCTCGTCTGACCATATTAATGACTCACCCTTGTTTTTGTCATCCAGCTTTGTCTTTTTTAGTCGAATGTGCACTTGCATCTGTAACTCGTTTTTGCATTCTTTTGTGTACAAAGACATTTTCAAAAACACTCCTGTGGACAGATTTGTCTTTTTTCTTTTTATAGCATTTGCAATAAAGTCTCATTTTCAAAAATATCTGTATTCATGCAGGCATTGCAGTAAGGTCTTTATTTTTTTTTTTCAAAAACCCTTCTCTCTCACATGTTTTTGTAGATAGTGAGGGGACTTAGATTGTGACTGTGTGTCCAGTGTTTGGCAATCGACATCATCGACAAGCTACAGTAATATTGGCTTTAGCTCCCTGCTCTTAAAGGATGTGTTTTGAGAAAAGGATCGATTTATTGAAACTTTGATGGAACTGCAGGATACTGAGGCCAAGGAGGAAGAGCGAAGCACCATCAAAATAAAGGACCTGGTTATTCTATTTAGAAATGGAGCATCCCACTGAAGCTACTTTTAACACATTATTTTAGACACATTATCAGTTCCCCAGTTACACATTACTGGTTGAATTAACCATTTTCATTAAAAAAAGATTTATTCTTACTGACACCAATGTGGCCTACTAAAATTTTACACCAAATTATAAATCAGGGCTCAACG
Organism: Holocentrus rufus; assembly: GCA_900302615.1. Taxonomy (NCBI): domain Eukaryota; kingdom Metazoa; phylum Chordata; class Actinopteri; order Holocentriformes; family Holocentridae; genus Holocentrus; species Holocentrus rufus. The sequence goes on along the minus strand of OMLF01039498.1, from coordinate 25,988 downwards.
CTGTGACCAAACTGATTGCAGTATTGAGTGCCGATACTCGTTCTTTCCCTTCTCTCTTTTTCACTGATTGCTTCCTCCCTTTCTTTCATTATTCCCTCCTGCCTTCGATGATGTAACCAATGCGACAGATAGTAAACCACTCCGAGCGTCCCCCTGGCCAGCCATCCAGTCACATCACGTCAGCAATTCTGGCACTTCCAGGAGAAGCCAGCCCCGGAAACCCAGTGAAGATCCCCGATGAGGAAACGTGTGTCAGACATGTCCCCGGCACACTGGATGACACATTAAATAAAGGCTTTTAATTAGTGCCAGTGGCAATTAAGATTCCAGCAGCAGCAGCAGCAAGTATCACACTGAGAAGGTGACACTGGGCCAAACTCCCTGTGACAGGCTCAATTATGTAGGCCACCCCTGCCCCGGAATCACTTCTGTCTCGCAACTGTAAATCTCAATTTTCTCCAGCGCTTCGCCATAGGGATCGATGTTTACAGTAAAATGGGTTCAAGACCGGCTCAAGACCTTTTTATACAGTCGCTCATGTGACTTCCAGGTCACGGCACCTACTTGAACATTTTGTACTGTCAATATGAATTGGAATCAGGGCCGGGCAATATGGATAAGATCAAATATCAAGATATCTTTGAATGAATATCTTGTAGGGATGACTGAGATATTTACATGCGAGAGATTTTAATTGAAAAAAATCATAAATAAAGTGGATATGATGACAAAGCAAGTGGAGGCAAATAATAGAACAGCTAGAAATGTCTAATTAGTTCAGAAAATCACATCCTTTTCTGTAATGCAGCCTTCAAAACCAGGAACACATATGGCGGGAATAAAAGTTATGTGAGCAGTTCTGGTGTGCAGACTTGTTCATTTTTCTTATACAGACAACAGATATGCTGTATCACAATACTGAAATATCTGAAATCCCAGACAATATGTAGTCAAGCGGCGCCATTATATGTTGTCCTTGTGTTTTGTGGTGTTAGATTATGCACTTATTGTATCTTCCCTGTTTTAATTCTACCACAGTGAAGCCAAATTCCCAAAAGTGTGAACAACTAAGTTTCTGTTATTTAATTTCCACACAGTCCCCAATTAGGTAGAAAAAATATTCTGCTCCAGCAAGGTACACGGTTCATGATCTTTTCCTTCGGCTCATAGACAGGCAAAGACTTTGGTTCTATCTCAATCTACAGGCTCTATAAAGCCATTTATCCATGATGAGGAATGGACTGTAATCATATAATTCTCTCGAAGATGCTTTTTTATTGTATTGTGTAGCTGTCAGCCTCTGTTATCTTGCATGCGGCTGCTCCCAGTGAGCTGAGGATGAGAACAAGGCCTGAGGAGACTGAGGTACATTGGCAGCTCTCTTGGTCGCAGAATGTCATTGCTGGTTACCTCACTCATTAAGGGCTCTGCGTGCGTATGTGTGTGTGTGTGTGTGTGTGTGTACGTGTGTGTCCAGAGATGCACTATCAAAATCTATCAAAGGCAAAGGCAAGTCATCACTCCTGCAGCTGAGAGCCACGGCCATGACTGCTGTGTGACGTGACTCCACTTTAAAGTCAACTTGTTATCAGCCCAAACTTCTCTGCAAGCAGACGCATAATGACCACGCGTCCGTGCAACCAAACTCGCCACAGATTTTAATTATTAGAACTGCAATAATGGCCTGTGTGTGTGTGTGTGACCTTGGGTGTGTGCATTCCTGCTTGCATCTCCCCATGTTAGTATGTGTGAGCGGTGTGTCTGGAGGATTGTGCTGACTACTGCGGAGTGGGCGATCAGCTCACTTTGCCAGGCACGAATATCCAATTAATCTCAGAGATGGACATGATCTCACAACCCATCCTGCACATGCATAAGCATACGCACACACACACACACACACACACACAGAATAGTCCTCGCACACAGTGAATATTCTGCTTCTTTCCAATACAGACACATGCAGAAGCTTTAATTCCGCGCTCCCCTAAGTCTTTTCGACATGCGGTTCTGAGCCATATTTCAGCTGATCTCCACATGCTCCTAATTATCCAAAAGAAAGCCTGCCTGCCTCCACTATACCTCATAATGAGCACACACACACATTCATACAATACACCATGAGTGGGCATAATTTAATCGAACACAATGACCAGACCTCCAAAAAAAAAAAAAACCCTGCCAATTCTCCTTCCACGCTGGGCGCCATTCTTTTGGCCCAGTTATTAACCATCGCTGTGAATGGCAAAATGAAAGGGTTTGGTGTGTTTGTCGAGGTCCTGAAATGGACTTGACAGAGAATCAGAGCGTGAAGGGAGAAAAGGGAAGAGGCCGTCAGAAGACCAGGTTTGGAATGGAGTGATACGGCAGACAGGAAGTGGAGATAAGATTTTTATTTTTCGTTAAATGACACCATACAGGACAGCAAAGAAAAGTTTTGATGATGCATATCCAAACAACTTTGATGATGTAGCTAAAAACCAAGATTCGCATCCTTGTCGCCTTCATCCGTGTCTACACCGAGATGACATGTTCTGTTTGCATCAGAGAGAACAAAGGCAATGATTGGCGTGCTCCGTCGTCAAGCAATAATGTTTTAGCCTCTAGATAATAACTCAGCTCAAGGAAAAGAAGGCATGACAAGGTTGAGATAATTGTGTGTATGTGTGTGCGTGTGTGTGTGTGTGTGTGTGATGTAATTCCTCTTGAATTTGGCATGTGAGGCGAAAGAGAAGATTACTGCACCGCGCTTCTATAATTACCACTCATCTCTCAGCCTGCACTCTTAAACACAATAGGGAATGCCAGGCTACCACACACACACACATGCACAGGTAACACACACACACACACAGTGGGGGGGGCTCTTCAGTACAGTGTAGCAGGTTGAGAAGGAGTTATTTCTAGAGGGCTCCATTTCACTCAAATCAAATGCTGATGGTTAGAGACCACCCACACTACCTTTAAGCAACACAGGTCAGCTCTGCTGCAAGCACACGCATACACATAGGCTACACACTCTCCCTCTCTCTCCCTATGCTCTCTCACACACACACTGCTTGTAAGTACAAGGAATGACTCACCTGTAGCAGTCCTTCCCACACAAAAAACCCACTTAAGGATCTATTCGCAGAACACAAAGTCATGCACTCATATCACACTGTGTACTGTCCATTTTGCTGGAGAAATTGCAGCAAATCACCTGTCACCTGTTCTCTCGCTCTCTCTCCTTCACACACATACACCGACACACACACTCATACACACACTCATTCCAGGCCTGCTTATTTCTACAACCTGAAAAACGTGAGGACAAAAGATGTTTCTGACTCTGCCGGGTTTTTTTTGTGTTTTTTTTTTCCCCCCACAGCCTTAGCTGCATCACATCTTCATTACACTGACTCTTATTGGCATGAGGCAGCCCTAATAACCATGCAAAGTATCAGGGCTAAATATGTTTTGGAGGCGACCGAGTCTGACAAAGACGAATTAGCCATGCAATTCGCAGCTTTTAAAAAGCCATTAAAAACTATGCCAGGGAAGTAAATTGCTCCTCCACACGGAATGACTTGTTCTCTCCACTTGCTGAACTATTAAAAAAAAAAGTAATATGACTTCTTTTGGACAGTAAGGCACAAGGGACCGTTTCAAGAGGCTTATCTGAAAAGAGGGGAGGGGGAAATGGCAAAGGATAGGAAAGGGCAGACTCCTCTTAAGAATTTAGATACATAGTCTAAAGGTGTTGCAAGTACATAAATACTGAACTGAGGTATGATTGCAATCCTCCTCACAGTGGAATTTACTCATCATCCGTTATAAATTTGGCAATGATGTTTTTCTTGAAAACTAATCTGACACTAATTACAGAGCCAGAGCCGAGAACAAAGTCACAAGATAGCATGAGATAAAAAAATTGGGACTGTGAAGAGAGAGAGACCAGAAGAGGAGAAAGTCTGCGTGTCAAAGTGTCTGAGTGGCTCTGCAAAGCTCTGTGTTTGTCCGGGCACGATGGTCAGCGCAGCGAGCGGGCCGCCAGTTGACATATTCAGCTGCCTTACGATCCATCTGCTGAAACGTAAAACCTGATAGATGTTTTTGATTTCAGCAGCACGGACTCTGGCCACTGTGTTTGTTTAAACTGTCAGTGTTAAGAGTCTGTAATATCTTTACCACACAGCACAATAATTAACCACATAAAACATTCTGGACTTTCAGCAATGGACCACAGACAAAATAGAGCAATGCTGCTGCTTCCTAAAACACCCACATATATTCACACACTTGTGCAGACACACGCACCCACAGATACACACACACACACACACACACACACATTCACACAGATAAATCCACGGTCAGATGCACACATGCAGATGCAAACACACACATACACAAATACACGTCAACAGATGTACACACAGTGAGACCCTGCAATCTTATCTTAATTTGAGATGCATTAACTTTGCAACAAAGGACCGCTTAGCTGCTAATGCATGGCCTAGTGGAAATGAGATTAGATTGGCCCTGCCGAGCCCGAGGCACACAGCTGTCTGGACAGGCAGAACTTCCTTCTGCAGGCCTGAGATGTGTTCAGGCATAAAAGCAAGCGTTTTATTTAGGCAGCTGGCACTTAACAGGCAAACGGTGCTCACATAAGCAGAGGGAGAGCTGTGAGCTAATATCACAATGGAAGGCTGTGGTGACAGGGAAACTCCTCAGGAGTGTGTTCAGCATGCAAAACAGCACGTACAAGTGCACACACGTGCTCACACACACTGTACTGGGCCGTTAATTAAATGGCAATAGGATCTGCACATTCTCCTGCTTACTGATTAGAAGGCTACATTCAAGCTGCAAGGGGCTGTACTGTCACCTGCCCACTCACTCACCTACTGCTCACTCAGAGAGAGAGAGAGAGAGAGCACATACAATACTTTTACTGGACGGAAACTGGTATTTAAGTCCATTTGAGAAATCCTAATATCACACACGCGCCACGTGCACGCACACATTTGCCACGCTCGCAAACCCACATGGCACGAGACAATTGCCGCTCCAATCTTGGCGGTGCTTGCTAAGCCAAATAAACATCCGCCTTTTAAGTCAGAGCCTCAGCAAAAAATGCCCACGTTGATAGGAGGAATTGGGGATTTCTTCATATTAGCTGTGATAATAAACCAGACCCGAGAAACCCTGGTCGGTCTCCACAATGTGGGTACAAGATAGGTCAGACAGGTGTTATCTAGCCAGCAGGACAACATTCAAAAGAGCGACAATAACGTGGTCTCCCATGGGTGAGCCAGGCCAGCAAAACCGCACCATTGTCTTATCATTGTTTACAGAAGCCACCCACTACTCACCAAACACTGCGCATCACATTATGCAACCAACACACATGCAATATATGCCATTAAAAGATGCAATATGTACTGTATTCTTATTTTGATTTTTTGAAAACAAGTATTGTTATTGAAAGTGCAACACATCACGCCCTCTCTGCCGCTCTCATCCCTCACGAAAAGGAACTATAACAATCCTACTATCTTTGAGGAATACTACAGAAATAACACAGCAACTCAAAGTCCGTGTGGGGATATGATGGGTAATGTTTATGATGAAACTAAAATGCACAATAACGTCACTGTAAACTTAGTGGGGAGTAAGACAGACACACGGTAAGTCCCTCCAGGAGTAGGGATATCGTAAGAATTGGCTATTATAGTGCTTTTTCGTTAGGGGATTAGACAACAGGTCGTGGCGAACAGGTTGACATTTCAACTGGAAAGTTAGATGGACCGGGCTGCTTATTGAAGTATACATTTGCATATTGAATCTTTTCTATAGGCTACCGTAAGTAATCCGTCGGAGCATGGGGAGCCCGTTCACTTACCCGTTAGTTGGTCATAGGATCCGTCCAGCTCTCTGGAGTCCGACAAGCTTTGGTCACGGTTTTTCGCCTTCATTTTCCCCCTGTGCGCTGGAATGTGGAACTGTGGGAAACAGCTGATATCTTGGCGATTCTGTTTGGGGAAATTCTGTTTCTTTTGTTTGCCTCACGGAGGATGGCTAAGTACACCGCTAACAGGTCATATTTGAATTGCCATGAATAAAAATGAGCCGTGAGGTGAAGTCGTTATTCCCCGTGTCCGTCTCGTGCCGTGCGCTCTCGGCAACTAGAGGCTCTCCGCGCTCGCGCTGTTAGTCAGTGGCGAACCAAGCGCACTTCTAGTTCGCTGGCTCGCGCGCATACACACATTGCGCGCGCGCACCCACACGCACGCACACGCACACACACACACGGCTCCTTACAAGAAACCAAATCATCACTTTTAGATACAAATTTTAAGATGCTTGTTTCATTTGGTTTTATAATTTGAACTATTTTCATGAGATAATAATCGACAAATTTTACTAAAAAACTGAACATGACAATACATTCACGGGTATGTCGGTCGGGCTTCCTTCCAAACTGCTATATTCATTGGGGGGAAATGCTTCAGGCAAATAAGGCAAAATTACTTGCCTATAATTCTGTGCTGAAAAATAAAGTCAGTATGGGAGAGTGGTGGTGATTTTGTTTACATGGGGGATATCTTATTTCTGAAATAAATGCTTCATTTGTGCAAGAAAAATAGGAAAAGTGTGTAAGGGCATGCCAGAATTTTCCTTTCCCAGTTCATTCATTCGTCATTCAGAGAGTCGGTCAGTCAGCTGGCAGTTCAGCCATTCATATCAGCGTCACATCCTCCCCTAATGTCCCTGAATGAGCCAGAGCCATGTCAGATGTGCACAGAGACATCAGCAGGCGCAACAAGGAGCACGGTGCTGCTGCCAGGCAGAGGTTCTGACTATATCTGATCTATAAATACTCCCTGGCTCTGGGAAGCTTTGTGTGTATCGCTCTCTCCCTCTCTTTTCCTCTTTTCTCGATCTCTCTCTCTCTCTTCTCATGCTCTGCCTGTCTTCGCCTCGCTCTCTCCCTCCTGTTCTCCTACTATGACATTTGGTCACAATCTGTCAAGCAATCTGTCTTTCGCTCCACATTTCTCTGCGTTCATCAATGTTTCCATCAATACATCCGTCCATCCCACGATCCACCCATTCATTCATTTATCCCAGGCGCCATCCAAATAATGCTATTTGTCCGTTCTGTACCAGAGTGCTGAAGTTACGCTGCTTTTGTGTCCATACAAAGATGTCATGGCCTTTGTCCCCTGCTGGAGGAACAGTGTGAGACACCGTGCACTATAGGTGTTAGATTCCTCTCATTCACTGCTCTACTCAGCCATTCATCCAGCTCTCTTGGGGATCAACTGACATCTGAATCAGACACAGGTCACTGGAGGGTTGGCAGGACCTCGTCCTCAGATGGGGCCCTGAGTTATGTGTCATATTTGTTACTGACATTACCACTCTAGCATGCATTTCTGTCATGTAGCTTTCCCACAGTAGCCACACACAACCACACATGGCATTCAGCCCTTGACCTGCCTGTTGTCATTTGAGCATAAGGCCCCACTGTGACTTGACAATTACAGCGATTGGCTCCAGTGGAAAAACTATCAGAGAACGGCTCATGATGAAGGTTGGACCTCTTTCAGAAATGCCGAAAGCTATTTATCACCAAAATGACACATTAGAATAATTTTGCTTTGACATTGGTGTGACTGAACCGGAGAGGTCTGTTAAACTCCTCCCTATTGTATAATTAGAGACCTTGTTTTGAATTTGCTTGTTGACTGTAGATGTCTATCATGCCAGCAGATACAGGACACATGGACTTGACACGTAGCCGGTTTTAGGCATTGGCGACAAGGGTGGTCGCCTAGGGCGCCATCTGTCAGCCAGGGTGCCATCCATCCAGATGAGCCAAGAGAAAAAAAAAACATGTGAATCAAAATGCATTTTGTGATACTGTGATATGCTGTCATGCGGTCTGGTAGGTCTGCTGTCAGCTCAGGGCGGGGGGGTTTATATCATGCCATGGTCTTCCTCACCAACTTTACTTTGTAAATTGGCTGAGCAGACAACAACAGATTGATTGTGCATAAATTTCCAACCAAGTCCACCTAACAAGTGAAACAAACATTGTTTCCATTGTGCTATCAGAGATATGAGAATCAGCTCCGACACCACAACAGGGGCTAATCAGCATTGGCAACCTGGCCCTGGCTCATGTAAAATTCTATTTCATTGTATTTTTGTTGTTTCTTTTTTTTTCAACTCCCCAATTTGTTTAGTTTTCTAATAAACCATTACTCTACTAGACCTATATGGTGTTTGTGATGGAATTTAATAATCCATTTAGAAAAACAACAGGGCAAGAGACTCCAAAAATGGCTCAATATACACAAAATAAAGAGATCGGAAGCACTTTGGAGGCAAAAGGTAAACATTTGTTCCAGCTGAGTACATGCAAATGAAGAGAGGTGCATAAAGCAGCAGAAGACAGCCACAGGATGGACATTAAAACAATATTTTATTTATTTATTTATTGTTTTCTCAGTGCTGCCTGAGGAGGAGCCCCAAGTTTGAAACACATTACACATAGCAGCATGTATTCTACAACCTCATCTCATCTTTTGATGTTTTATGCGCTTCTGTTTATTTGTGCTATTAAGCTGGAATAAATGTGTACCTATTGCATCTCCCAGTCTATTTATTTTTGTGGAATTTAGGAAGCCTTGGCATTGGAACTGTAATTCTGTAATAAACAAATAAATAAATAATCTGCAGTCTATTTACATCTATAAATCTAATATACAATTGTAAATATATTGCCCATCTGTATCTCTTTTATTTTATAGCCTGTATCAATGTTTATTGCGGACTAATTACTAATATATAACTCCCCTCTGAGGTCACTGTGCAGTTTTATGCTGCTGGAAGCCAAAGTACATACAGCATTCCTTCTTCCTCCTCCACACAGCCACATCCTGCAGCAGGAAACTCCAGTCAATAGCATATTTGTGTTGTTCTTTTGAAAATAACCTGCACAGTATCACAATAACTGTAACTCTCACTTTGGCAACAGGTGAATGGACAAGTTATGTATGATTTTCCCTGCTGTGCTTATTGGATGAAAGTTAGAGACAACGATGTGGACCAGCACATCCATCAACCTTGCCTTGATGAAAATGACTCAGCTTCATCAAATCTATGTGTGCAATATGTGTCTCTTTTTTTTTGTGTTTGTTTACGAGGTCACAGTGAGCTTAATACAGAAGTGCGTGAATGTGCCCTCTCCTCAGCCTCATTTGAACCCTGCACGCCGCCAATAAGGAGACAGGGCCCCACAATAACCACAAGGCTTGCTTTTTCTGTCGTCTAATACCAACAAAATATTTCACAGATACGGGCGATTGGATAGTGATTGGATTTCTGTGTCTGGTAAATGAAAGGAGACGAGGAGAGGTGGATTCTAAATGAAGGAGAGGAGGAGTGGGCAAGGATGAAGGCTGCGGGGGGGCGGGGAATCGATGCACGCTGAGTGAGGTGGGATTTAGCACTTGAGAATCAAAATAAAGAGAATTGGCAAGTCACTGATGGAGGGGACTGTGTGTGGGGTTAAAGGTGGGGTGGGGGATATATAAACCCTAAATGTAAAGATACACTCATGTCGGAGCTGTGCAGCGACCCACAGACAACTTTGTTGTAGCACAGAGCTGAATATTGGATGCTGGGCAGGGTGCCACCTTGGTATAACAAGATTAGTAGGGTGTTATTTGTGTCTATATTATAAACACAAGATGACATTAACTACCAGAGCAGTGCTATTCCTTTTCTCCAGCATTTACCTCCCAAATTCAATGCAGCCTCATTCTTTGCTTTGTGTGCCTCAACATCCCTTTGAAAAGTTGACCTACTATATTTACAATAATGAGGCTACTGTCTGGCTTGTCAGGTTTTGACTGAACTCTCAGGTGTGTACGGTAAGATCTCTGCTCTCCCATTGTTCTGACAGTGTTTTTTTCGCCCATTATCCTATTCAGTACGAAGTCATCACAAATTCTCTCTCCGGAAAGCCGTCTACCCGCTCCGATATCCGCCATAGACGACAATCATCTCTTGATTCATAATTCAACATATAAAAGTGCTTGTCAGTCCCCGCCGCGTGCTTTCCATGTGAGCGCGGCTGCACATTGCAAGTTACAAAACTCTAAATCAAGCCCGAATTAGCAGTTTAATCCCAGTCTCCTATCTATAAGAGTAAAATCCACCTCGAGCAGCTTGTAACTGGATTATTCACACGTATCAAACGCTTAAACAGGCCCTCGGAATTACAGGTTATGTTGTTGGATTACAGTCGGTGGCTGCAAGAAATGAAGTGAGAGCATCCAGATTTGAAAGAAGAAGAGAGGTGAAGAGAGAAAAGTGGTGGAGGGGAAGAGAAGAGAGGGATTGAGATGCATCCTCCAGCTCCTTTTCCAACCCCAAGGTGAGTTAAGTGTCCTTGACAACACTCTCATGAGCCAAACTGCCCTGTGAATATTAATAGCATAAATCTCGGGATCCCCAAAGTGAAGCATGTCTGTCTGTGTGTGTGTGTGTGTGTGTATGTGTGTTTGGGAATCTCTAATCAAAGAGTGAATCCAGCCAGAGTCAAACATGCTCGTTACACACTCTCTGCTCTCCAACTGAAACAGCCAAACAGCTCCAAATAGCCTGTTTAAAGCTTTGTTGTCTTCACCCTTCCTATGTTTTCCAACCCCTGTTTTCATTATTTGTAAATTAGGTAGGAATAGAAGGAAAGGGGAGGCAATGAGTCTATACCAGAACAGCTCTGCCCCTAAGCAGAATAAATGGAATAATCATGATTAACTGTGAAATAGCTGTCATCGATGGTATTTCAAAGCCGTGAGCCTCGCAAGGTGGAAAGAAAAACCTCCTTGTTAAGCAGGATTAAAAAGCACTTCAAACTTCCAAATGACACTTCCTTGCATTATTCACCGCTCCCGGCGACCTCCAGCACAGAGCTGTCAACTAGCCCTCAGTCACACAGCCAGCGCCGGCTGAGTGACTGATTGATGCCGTCCAATGAGGTTGAGAAGCCCGCGCCGGCACATACGCCCAATATAGACCCGCTCACACACACACTCATGTATTCAGGCGTGCACAAAGTCACACACAGAGAAACATGCAAACAAACATTAAGACACGCGACGCACAGCGAGTGATTAATGGCCTCGTCAATATAAATGAATTTGACTGTTCATCCCACGGCAGCTGCGGGCTGATTTCCACCTGCGGGTGAAGGAATGCAGGTAGAAAATGGAGGCGTGCCGGCTCATTCTTCCTGTGTGTTTTTGCACGCCATGCTAGATGTGATCGCCAAATGAGTTACTGCGGCGGCGTTTCCATGTACACTTTTGTCTTATTTCAGCAGTCACCGGGAAAACTAATGCGATGCAGATGGCACCATCTGACAGCCCAACTATACCTGCAGGGAGTTTACGATATTTCCTTTGGCCTCATAAACTGCACTTTGCGAGGCTGCTCTAATAACCATAGTCTATCCCCTCAACTCTAAAAGTATTACAGGTTTCTCTCTGTAGCCCCATCCTGCCTTCCCTTTAGCTCTTTATTCCCATCTTACCCTACAATCAGTTCATTCTGTTCTCATCAAACCCACTATAGCCCTAATCCAAACTGACTGGCCGCCCTCGCTTTCACCCTGTCCCCGCCACACTCTGCTTCTCCTTTCTTTTCCGTATCTCCATCTCCCTCAAATCTCCATCCCCTCCTCTAATTCGGAGATCTGGGAATGACGCCATCGCCGGGAAGGACACGCCTGTGACCTCTGGGGGACCACGTGGACAGATTTCCCTCCCTGCACATGTCAGTTTTTTTTTGTCTTTTCTTGTTTTTGCTCTTGTAATAATGCCTGACAGTAATTCCTTTTATTCTTTTCCATACTGCTGTCTCAGGAAAAGAAGGACAACATAACCTCTGACTCTCCAGGTGTGTTTGCTGTCACGGACGCACCGCAGCGAGCGTTTAAAACTGTTGTAGCCCGTGACACGTGTCAGCTGGGCTGCACCTTTTCCTCGAGGGATGTCACCTTCTGGGACACACACACACACACAGACACACACACGCCATATTGTCTGTTAGAAATAGTGAGTCTGCAATAGTGTGATTGCCTGAAAGTTATAGCTTCTTTCCTCTATTTCTCTCACTCTCTATATTATACAGTTTATTCTGTTTGATTTTAGGTGTGGATGGCTTTATTTATTTCTGATAAAGAGCAGTGGAATGAACAAGGAGCAGGCTGAATAATGATGCATCTCTTTATGTTTACTGGCCTGCAGGAAAGAAAACCATGCGGAACAGAAACCTGCATGAATTACTCATGACTGTAAAGTGCATGCCTCTCTCTCTCTCGTTCACTTCACTCTTCATTTTCATTCCTCTTATTCAGTTGCTGTTGTTGTGTTTTTTTTTCTTTTTCCTTTTGCCGTCTTCTTTCATTTATTACCTCCATGTGTCCTTGTTGAGTTTGTCCCAGACATGTCCTCTCCGCACAGACAGTGGAGCCAATTTGATGGAAGGGGAAGGCACACACAAACATATGAACACACACACACACACACACACACACACAGATGGACCCTCTCACACACACACGGGCACGCACGCACGAACACACACACACATCCAGAGGTGTCCTCCATGACAGCTAATCAACACGTGACAGATGTTTAAATAAATCATCCATTTAGCATGTGGCACTTTGTTCTTTCAAATACAGTCTGAAATTGTCAAAGTCAGGTTTGTGAGCTGCCCAAAGTGCATTAACGGCTCTTTGAGTCCTGACTTTAGGTTTACATGAGTACTTCCCAATGCATAAAACCGCTGTGCTATAGGCAATGTAACTCCCAGTGGTGGAAGAAGTACTCAGGTCCTACGCTTAGATGAAAGGCGAAAACCTATAATGGAAAAATACTTCAGTAAAAGTAAAAGTCCTGAAATCAAATTGTTACCTGAACTGAATAAACACATAAAGGTGTTTGCAGTAAAATGAAAAGTAAATACAGCCATTATGAGGAATGGTTCTTTTCAGAGTGTTAAATGATTTATGCATTCACCTGTAAGTATTTTAATGTTGTAAAGCTCCAACTGCCCCATATACTGTTGGCTAGTTTCAAATGTAACAATGCATCATATTTTGTTTTGCAGATAGAAGCTTATTCTGAAAAGTTACTAGGTACAAGATTTCCCTCTGAAATGTGGTGCAGTAAAAGTATAAAGTCTCACAAGATGGAAGTTCTCAAATGCCAGTACATCAAAGCTGTACTTAATTATAGCAAATGTACTTGGTTACTCCTCAGCTCTTCCAACTGCTAGATGTTGTGAGGTGAGTTCACTTTCTTTTTCGTGGCATTTTAATGTAGTTAGGGATGATTCATGCCAGATGTCAGCACACTTACTAGCATTCAGGCGAAATATTTTACTTGTATATCTGTAGGTAGAAAGAGTGAAGGAGAGACAGTGTCTATACGTATATATGTATGCATGTGTGTGTGTGTGTGTGGGTGTGTGTATGTGCATCTGTGTAAGATAGAAGACGCAGTACTAATGACCTTCCATCCAATTAGTCTAAACTCTCACTCCTCCATTTTCCTCTCCAGTCTGCCTGTTTCTCGAGGGTCACATTGTGCAGAAATGTATGTGCGCAAGCCTGTGCACTCACACACACACACACACACACACACACACACACACACACACACACACACACACACAAAGAATGACAC
>OMLF01039485.1:4107-15920 GCA_900302615.1 Holocentrus rufus | reverse complement strand
TCCTTCCCTCCATCCAGCCATTATTCCTTCATTCATTCAAACTGGGGGGAAAATCCATCAATTTACATTTAGCCTCAAATTGTGTCTAGAAATCTTGACTGAATATGAGACTAAATGACTTGTTAAGATGCAGATGTTTTATGCTGCATCCATCACTGACTAAATAACTTGAGTGAAATCCCCTAAGATAAGTGTACTGAGATTGACTTGTGTTAGAAGCTTATAGATTATGCTGGTGAGGCACCACTGAAGCCTTTGTATCAGCAGCAGATTTTCTGAGAGGAGCATGTTGACTCTGGAGCCACAGCTCTTCTAAATCCATGCTGATACTGAGTGGGGTCTATAGATACTTGGAGGTGAAATTCTATTAGGTCCTGTTCACCAGCCACATTCTCCCGGGGAACCAAATCAATGCACTGTGTGTGTGTGTGTGTGTTGACTCTGAAGCGGGGTGTGATGAGTGCGGCTGCTCGTGCGTGTTTGTTGGAGAGCGCGTGTGCATGTGAGAATTTGAAAAAACAGGATGCTGGGGTGATTCAACAAGCACTTTACACCGACAGACAGAAACACGAGTGCACAGACACACACACACACACACACACACATACAAGCAGAAATGCACACGATACACCCACTCGAGCCACCTCTGACACAGATTGAGAAAGGGATCCTGCTTTTTGCCAGATGACGAGGGAAGCTGCTGAGGTGTTGTACGTGAGAAACAGTTGTGTTCGCTGCATCATCAAAGACCACATGCTTGCAGTGAGTCACAGCAAAGAGCTACAGGCCCCACATACACAGCATGGGAGGGAGAAGGAGGGAGGAGGGAGAAAATTGAAAAGAAATTGAGAGATAAAGAGAGAGAGGGAGGGAGAGCCTGTGCATGTGCATGTGAGAACACAGGAGTGTGCACAGGAAAGTGTATTTATGTGTCTGTGTGCACGCCCATACAGCTGGGTGTGTTTGTGTATAGTTTATGTGAGTGTGTACATACATGGCTCCGTGCATGAGCGTGCATGCAGGTGTGTGTGAGTTGATTTGGTATGTGTGTGTGAATGCTTGTTTCTATATATGCATGTATGTGTGTATGTCAATGTGTGGGAGTAAACATGGAGTATGACTCATGTACATCCGTATGCATGTGTTTTTGCATGTGTGCTGTACCTGTGAGTGTGTTTATGGTTTTGTGTGTGTGTGTGTGTGTGTGTGTGTGTGGGTGTGTGTGTGCGTACCTGCAGGATCTGGCATCGGTCGGAGGAGCAGTCGATGTTCTCGCAGGGCTGGTACATGCCCAGGGTCACGCAGTTCAACAGGATCACCATCATGCTCACACGCTCGAACCACGTAGACACACACCGGGTTAAGGAGAATCGTACAGAATACACCTTATCAGTTATCATTGTGTTTAAACAAATTCTACACTTAAAAGATCTGAAACTCATTCACTTTCTCCTTTTGTGTGCTTTTTTTTCTTTTGAGTCATCTTGCTGGTTTTGACGCATCAAAAAAACGAGGGTGAGCACAGTGATTTTTCTTACAGATGCTGTGGCGTAGTGTCAAAAATAATTGCAGAATGCAGGAAGAAATGAAAGAACAGTGAGCATCAATGTTGCTTTTTCATCGCACAATATCTGCATTCACTTCTTCCTGTTGTGTTGTTGTAGATGCCAGACTGGCTAGATGTCGTTTCAAGGCAGATAGTCCAGGTGCTGGGGACAGAGCTGGACCACCTGAGGGGGAGGAGGGCGGGGCCAACAACAGACTGATGACCCAAGGTGAAAATGTGCCTACAGCTTTAATGAGAGACGAGTGAAATATTATATTTCTGTTGTTGATGCTGTCCAGTAAAAAGATCTAAAGTTTCTTTGGACCAACAGTGGAGAAGGTAATTACAACAGAGTGTGCAGACTGATCCAACATGCTTATCTGAAGTTACAGGGATTGGAATCGGATTTGTTTTGACTCCCTTCCACCACCAAAATCTCAAACCTGGCAGGATGACAGCTTACGAAAACACTGTCCAATGAATGAGCTGTTTGTGAAACCAAGTGACATTTATTCTAAAGCCCTTGCTTTCTCATAATTGGAAAGTGTGGACGTAAACACACCAAATACAAAAATGCAACAAAACAAACTTTTTCACTGTGGTTCCAAACGAAGAGAAACTGCAAGCGTGATTGAAGCCTAACTTGCCTGAAGCCACGAACATTTTGGAAGAGCAGCCACAGAGATTTCAGCTGAGGTGGATACTCACACGAAAACAAAGAACCGAAAAGCTCCATCATCTCTGTTAATGGCACCTCAGCGCATGATGCACCAACACACTGGACTGTTCGCAAGTCTGAATCCTGCAACAGCAAATGTATCAGGCACCAAACCCGTGTCTGCTCCACTGAGCCCAGGAGAAGAAGAAAAACCTCTGTGTAATATATCAACTGAGCAACCTAAACTGCAGCCTAAATGTCAAAAATATTCCTATGCATGTCATGTTTTAACATCATGTCTATTTTTTTTTTTGAGGTGAAGTTAAGGGGGGAAGCAGAACAAGCAGAACATGTAGCACAAAGTCCGTCAGCAGAGTGTGACGGAGAGACTGAATATGCACTGAGTGCTGACGGAGGGAGCGCAGTCTTTGGCTAACAGTCTTTGTCTCTGGCTAACAAGCGTATAAAGGAGGATGTAGTGTAATAACCCAGGAGGTAAAATCCCTCCCTGAGGCTATAGCACAGGATCCTGTAATGTTCCCCGCCAACCTACCAGCACACAACCTGCAGGAGAGGAACAGCTTCCAGCCAAAAGAGACAGAGAAAATTGGAAAGCTGTTGTTCTGAGAGCGTGCTGTCCTGTACATGCTGGATGAAACATCACGTCCATGCACAAAGTTCTCAGGGGGAAAAAAGTTTAAAGAAGTGACTCAAAAGATTGTGCTGACTCACTAGGAAAAGATGTATCTCAGATCCATGATCCAAAACAATCATCAATCATCATGTACACTTTATGCTTGTGTCAGTTATATCAAAACATTAGATGACAGTGTTTTATAAAATGATTTATGTGTTTTCATCGAAGAACTGCAGTTAGCAGCGGATTTAGGTTCAGATTTTGGGTGCATTAGCATGCACCGCCAAGGCATGAATAGTAAAGCTGACCTCTTATCATGCACGGTTACACAATTTAATTTCAGTGTACTGCCAATGCGGTCAATCAGGAGGTCGTCTTTAATTTATTTTTTGTGATGATGTGTCTTGCTTTATCAGTAGGTAGAGAAAAAGACATCACGATACAGCCCAGAAATGAACCCAAAACATAACAAGGCTAAGGCTCCATTTAAAATCACTTTCAAATCTGGAGTCATTCACAGTCTACTCTCATTCACAGGCTTCTTCCAAAGCCTGGAACAAAGTCACCGATTATTGTGGGAAATGAAGGACGCTAACATGGCCCACACACCATCCTCTCATTAGTCTCTCAAGCTGTCCACCTGAATTTGAACAGGAAAGGTGAAAATGGTATAGAACATCTTGTCTCAGACTAGCTATGTCAGAAAAAGGGTATTTTGCCTAAAACGGTGGAACATTCCTTTAACGGTAATGGTGATTTCTACAAGTCTGTTCAATAGTGTGACTGAATATTTTGCCTACAGGAGCTCAACATTTTCCCTTCACTCTGTCCCCGTTCCAAAGGACAGTCACACGTTCTGCAGTTAAACCATAAGTCCAAGGCAGTATCAGAGGTTCGTCCAAGCTAATCACAATCAAGGTCAGCGCTGAATTTGAGCCGACAGAATCCCCAACGAGCTGAGATCCTCAACATGTGTCTCTCGGCCCTGCTTGAACCTTCCCATGTGATTTCTACCAGTGTAGAAATCACAGCATGGATAAAGATAGACTGTGTGTGGGCAAAAAACACATGTATGCACATAAACAACATTCACACATAGACACGGGCGCACACACACACACACCCACTCACATAGTTACCAAGTACACATACAAACACATGTACACAAACATAAATGAATGCATGCAACACACACACACAGATACACTCATGCTCACACCCACCCACACCCAAGCACACACTCTCATGCTCACATGCTCACACACTCTCACTTGTACACATTAGGTCTCACATTAAATCAAATATTAAATCAATGTGTGTCAGCTGAAGGAGGGTAATTTAAAAAGAAATATTCAGCTGTGCAGAGAGGCATGTTTAATATTGATGTCCCACAGGCTAATAGCTGTAAAGTAGACATGAGAGACAAGGTTAAGAGGGAAGATTTGCCATCAAATACTCATTTGTGCTACTTCACAGACGGTGCTGCCAAATCGACATCACACACACCACTTAAGAGTCCGTAAGATACAGTTTTAATTGGGGTGCGCCTTCAAATGTTGCTTTAAAAAGCACCGAGTGACAGTTTATGGCTGCCCGATACTCACAGATGAGAACATGCCAGTGAAATGATTCAGGCACCAGCAGGAAAGTAGGTAAGTGTGGACGCGCACACACACACACACACACACACACACACACTTGGATGCAGTACTGTAAAATCAATCACACCAAGGCCACTGCAAATACTTGAATCTGATTGGTAGAGGGTGTCTGTTAAAATAGTAAATATATCAGGACACCTCAAACTTCAAAAGACACTATCAACTGTTTAATACACTACTCTATGCTCAAGATACGACTCATTGTAACCATAGCAACAGCAAACTGGCAGCTACACTAACAAGTGATTTCCCTTGTATTTCCTTCAAAGCTTCAAAGTTAGGATTTTTTTCCCATATTGGATGACAGTGTCACACATGTCCCGTATCTGCTGGCTGCAGCTTCATTGAGGTTACATCACACTAAATATGGAGTGAAATATTCAAAGCCAAGATGCCATTGCTTCATGGTTGCAGCATAACATCAAATAGAAAATATCTGCATGTCTCGTGCATCACGTTAGCCAAATTAGCATCTCAGTTTCTAGGCTGCAGACATGACTCTAACCTAAACATGGTGGAAGCAGATTTATTCATTTTTTATTTATTTATTTATTTTCCCAGAGTATATCACTTTCTAAATTATTTTTTTTGCTGGCATGTGCCCATTGTACACCTTGACAGCTCATTGTACATTATCGCCTACTTATTAGCTTACTTACAAAGAATTCCAATAGGCCACATTTCAAATTGTGTTATCATGGCACATACACACATATTCACACATACACACACACACACATACTTTTGCCACATCAGCAATTTTCCATTGCTAGCCTTTCCTAATGAGGAATGAGAGATATCCTCCTCAGCTGTCATCTAGAACCCCGCAGGCTTTGGAGCGCACTATCTAAAAGCCCAGCGTTTATACATGGATATACAATTCAATGTTAATAACACAGCTGGAAAAACTGCAGGTCAGCACTTTTTTATCCCCCCAGTCAAAGTAATGAAGGCAGCCTTTGGGCTAATGCTACAGGGATCATCTTGGGGTTTTTCCCACTGCCAAATGTGTGCGTTTGAAAAGCCCTCGGCAGCTCACCAGTATGCCCAGTATTCCAGTTTGTCTCCTCACACATGCTGCCTATACATGAGCTGCCTCCAGCACTGTGTGTCTGTCTCCTTCTGTCTCTGCACTTCTGAAAAATGAGTCAATTAGTGTGGGTGCCTTGGAGGAGGCCTGGTATCTCCTTTTCTCTTCCTCTCTCTTTTCTTTCACACACACACACACACACACACACACACACACATTACCGACACATTACCGATGGAAAACAGAGTTTAATTGAAAACACAAACTCATATTATGCACGTCTTCCTCTGAGAACATTAACTCATAAAATGTTGAACACGACTCCTCCACTGCTGCAATTTTTCCTGCGACATTCACTGACTAGAAGCAGCTGCCCAGCTGGGCTCTTCTACAAACGTACCAACCTTGACAGTCCAAAAATTTTCACACATACCAATAAATTACTTACTATTACTTATTACTATTAATTACTATTATTATTACTATTAATTAAAAGTATTGTGATTACATTCCATTACTGTTTTCTGTGCATAATATCTCATATTACTTGTTAAATTATTTTATTATTACTACCTGAACTTGATGCTGTTTTGCCTATAATTCTAATGGGACAAAATGTATTAGTCTGAATGTGAGACGCTCATTGACTTCCAGTGTAGTCTCCTGCAGTAAGGTAACATGCAGGCTGTATTTCAGGTCTAATGTATTTTGCTGACGTTATGATAGAATCCAAGTGCTCTCATTTCTTGGTGTTACTTTGGCAACTATGGTCCACAGAGGAGTAGTTGGAGCGAAGGTACGCACACACACCAAATGCAGCCACACTTTTATTCACTGTTGATGGAGATGTAGGGATGTAGCCATGTGTGGATGTTAGAGACATAATGGTGAGCTGGATGGATCATTTGCCAGGTCTGTGTTTGAATGAAGTTGGCTCCAGTTCTGTCTTATGCAAAGTGTTTGGCTCATAAAGGTCAGGTCAAACTGTCAAACTTGGCTGTGTAGATAAAATCCGAATCGAGCATTGGGCAATCCTCGCCTAGTGTTTTCTGGAACAAAACAAAACAAACAAAAAAAACATTTTCTTCAAACCCGAAAGTGAAGAAGAGAGCGCCCCCTTGCAGTGCGTCTGTCCAATCAGCTGCAGTTTTTCCATGTTGTTTTCCAGCTTTGTGGGATTTGGTGTGTGCAGACCACTGGATTTCATGATCTGACATTCTGGGCCAATAAATTTCACCAATTTTATGTGTAAGATTAGAAGCAATCAGTTTCCCCTCGAAGGAGCTCTAGTTTTACAAACTGTGACTATTCTTATTAGTTGAACTCACACATCACCAATATATCAGTCTAACTGTATTGGAGGTGATGTTTCTTGCTTTGGGTAACTTTGATGTTTCGATGGGAAACCATTCCACATTCGTATTTTCCCTCCGTCCTCCAAACCTGCAGAGTGAAGCTGTGTCGTCGTTTGATCCAGAGCTCCTTGAGCTGAAGGATTTCCGACGTGTAGACCTCGCAGGAAACAAATCCAAGATTTAAAAGGCCGACGAATATTCAGCGCAGGCTATTTCCCAAAAGGTTTGGATGTGCCTAAAGCATCAGCATGACCGAACTGTAAAGAGCCGGGAGGCTGAGAGTGTGTGGCAGCGGGGGCTAAATGAATTCTTAATACCTCGCTGCATGGCGTCACACTCACTAACCATTCCTCTACCTCACTCTTTCCTTCTCCCTCTCTCTCTCTCTCCGTCTTTCTCTTATTTTTATTGTTTCCAAAGAGACACGTGGGAGGCGGACGGCCTCCGATTTCCATAGCAACCAATGGACTATCAAATGAAGTTAACAGTCACAGAGAGAGAGAAGGAGAGAACGAGAGAGGAGGATAAAGAGAAGGGGAACGTTATTGTGGCTCAGGGGCGTCTTTTGAGGAGATACCAACATGCCATCAGGCACTACAGATTAAACACTCTGCCTTTCATTTTCCACTGCTACTACTGGAGATAGGATGTTACCAAGTAGCCCTATTTATAATTTAAAAATGGACACTGCATTTACAAACTATAGTGAGAAGTCAGTCAGCATTAAATACAAGTTACAGACTTTTCTCCCTTTTATCGAATTTCAAACAGACAAACAGCTCATCTAACATCACCTGGTAAAATAAAGGTTGAACAAATGGATGCTCATATTTTTTATTGTGCAATATAAGCTGATATATCAGACTGTAAACTCAAAGGTGTTTTTCTGTCACAAGAAAGCAGAAACCGCCTTGTGTTTCTCCTCTGCTGTGCTTGTTCAGCAAAGCATTTCATTCTACAACTTATTTGCTTTGTTTTAAAAGCCTGCTGCCTCAGAGTGCAGCGGCGATGCCCGTCACCAGGCTGCTCTCTCAGCACATTGGACATGCAGGGAACCCGTTCACTGCAACAACACGCCGCTGTGTTACTGAACTGGATGCATTAGTCTCTTTTTTCTCTCACTGTTTTTCACTTTCTTTACACATTTAGTTCACCCTCATCCATTCCCATCTGTCTCTTTTTCACTCACTCCATTCATCCTTACATACACTCCTCTTCTTCCTCCTTCTATCCTCTATTTCATTGTTGTGTAATGTTCCTAGATCAAAGTGGCTGACAGATCGTTTTTTTTTTTTTTTTTCCTGAAATTTTCCATCAGGGGTTCTTCGATCCAGTACAGCTGACTGGATAAAGGAAGGATGAAGCGTGCATGTGTGTAATGGTGTGTGTGTGTAGCTGTGTGTGTGTGTGTGTGTTGGACAGTGGCAAATGTCATGGGATATCACACAGTAATGCTTCACGGCGTCTCATGTCAGACCCTTTTTCCCTAAGCGCTGTCAGGTCAGAGGAATGTGGACACTCACACACGCACACACACACACATACACATGCACATACACACACATGTACACATGGATGCATGTATGCACACATACACACATCTCTGGTTCACTAACAGGTACATGTTCTATTTCCATAACCGAAAACACCTTCATGCACACACACAGAGGCAGTTTTCCCTTTGCACAAGCCCAAATACACACAGGCACATGTGCACACGCACACACACGTAATATATACAGCACACTCAGAGACACCTCAGACAGAGATAGCAAAGGTTATGTGGACCGCTGTGGTGTGAGT
This sequence comes from Holocentrus rufus, assembly GCA_900302615.1. Lineage (NCBI taxonomy): Eukaryota > Metazoa > Chordata > Actinopteri > Holocentriformes > Holocentridae > Holocentrus > Holocentrus rufus. Next base: position 7,230 of record OMLF01039485.1, on the reverse strand, counting down.
GACAGCAGGACACATGTCTAGAATCTGTGATGACATCACGCACTGGTTGGAGGGATTAATGGTGCCTTCAAGTGCATGTTGGAGTCTCAAATGTCAAATGTGGCAAGTAAAAACTTCTGATTGGCAAGTGATGGCTCCGAATATTGGGTAACCATAACAACCTAAAAGCATCAAACATACACAGATAATGGATAAAAAAAATGTTTTCTTAAATGGGTTGAATGTGACAACAGAGAGCGGCTATCAAGAAGCGAGAGAGCAAATCAGGTGTATTATTTTCATTCTTTGAAACTACAAGTTATTCCAGCAAGAGGCTTACAGGAAATTTCACAGGCACAAAATGTTACACGTAGCACCTTTGAATGGGGGAATGCCATTTGCCTGTAAAGTTTTACAATTTATACAACATTGAGCTTGTAAGGAAACTCCTCTGTCCAGTTGGGATGTCACAAGAATCGATACATCGATATCAAGTCAATACCAACATTTTGGAAACAATACCAAGTGCTTTTAGTATCACAGTATCGACACAACATGCTACTTGACACTAACACAATTTTGTTATACTAATAGCCTCAGCCTGCCTACTCACACTCACAGGAACATAAATGATCATAGTCATGCCATTTGAATTTGGAATTAGTATTTTCTTGGTGCTTCTTTATTTTCTAATTGAAGGCTAAAGGCCAGTGCTGCTCTTGTAACTCAGTGTTCTAATTCTAATGTGGCCTTTTCTTTTTTTTTAAAATGTGGCCTTTATGTTTAAAGTCTCCGTCCTGTTTTTCAGTTGACGTTCTTTTTCAAACAGAGGATGGAGGTGTGATAAATAATGGGAAGTAATCCATTACCATGGCAACCAGACGCTTCAGGCTCAATGCATAACCGCATAGGGGCACAGAGGACGTCTGGATTTCATTGCGCTATTTTTTAATCATTTCCCACTGTGAACATGCGTCAGACGGACGTTGTTGTTTTTGAACGGCTGCTGCTGGCGTTCGCGTTTTGCAGCCAGTTGCTCGGTATTTTCGGACGGCGTTCAAAGTTGAAACCTGTTCAACTTCTGCTGAGACGCAGCGCTCATCACTGTCAGTTTTATCACAAGTGACCAATCACAAAAGAAAAGGGGCGGGACAAACAGTCAAATATGTTGGAGGAGAGTTTAATCACGGCGGCGTCTGGTCATCCAGAGCTTTGATTTAAGATCATAAAGTGATTATGATACAGCAGCAAAACAAAGCTTTGGCTACATGGACTGATGATACCTACTGCTGTTAAGTGGCTGGCCGCAGTGCGACGTGTTGTCATAGTGACGGTGAAACTGTTGAAACCACAAGACAATGCGCCTGTGCCAGCTCAGAGAACGGCGTGCGACTAGGGCCAGGACAGCAGTCATACGTCACCCTCCCGTTTTAACAAGAGCTCAATTGTCAAAGAATATGTGGTGGACAATGTGGCTCATCAACATCATGAGGATGTGACTCAGATAAATATGAAATATCTTAAAAATTCCAAAATACACTAAATACTTGAAACATAAAGTCTGTGTTTACTTGTGAAGGTTAATATGAGGAGTGTGTGCTGAATGGGATTTTGTTTTTGCCGTGGTATCCAATCAGGTGGTGAGAAGTGTGAAATTTCACTGGCATTTGTATCAACTACCAGAGTTCTGGTCTCAGGACATTTCTGTTCCAGAGAGGTCAGAGGTCAGAGGTCAGCTGAGGAGCAGCACTCCTGGAGCTGGTCCTCTGAATAAAGGAGGGTCTCCCTGCTGTCAGGTTTCACGCTGCTCTCTTGGCTCGGTGCCCGTTGAAATCCGATTCTCAATGGGACTGCGTGGTCAAATGGAGGGTCTATAAATAAAGAATAAAGGTTTCTGCGAAATAACGCAGCATGAAAAAACGACAGATCATCGCTCAAATTTCTGCCTTTCATTGTGTCATTTCTCTCTCTCTCTCTTTCTCTCTCTCTCTCTCTCCCTGTCTCTCTGTGTCTCTCGCTCTATCTCTCTCTTCCAGATGGCCGGTGCACAGCTGCCAGAGGATTCCTTGAGACAAGCTCTGCCCTGTTGCTGTGGCAACCAGCGCTGACAAAAATATTAGGATCATACTGCTGCTGTGTGCGCGTGTGCGTGTGTGTGTGTGTGTGTGTGTGTACTGTCTGCGTACATGTCGATGTGTGTGTGTACACTGCGAGTAAAAGCATGCCACCAATCAGACAGAATATGAATAGTTCAACTCCATAATACCATAGATTCATTTTGGTCGATACAGTTATCAATTCACCATTCAATATCTCAAAAAGATAGAAGAACCAACCAATAAAAGTGACATCACTTTGTGAACCTTGCTATTAATAAACTGCTTTGCTTTAAAATACACCATAACTGATGGAAGGATACGTGCGTTAAGCGGTTATAGTTCCTACCATCTAACTTCTCCTAAAACGACAAAAAAATCCAAGACATGTATTTCAAACACACATGATACACTGTGTAAAGACAGCTTCAGAGTTTCTGTTAGGTTTATTATTTTCACTTTGACAAAGCTAGGCTGTAGACTTCAAGCCTTTATGCTAAGCTAACATGAAATGCTAACCATAGGAACTGAACCAGTGGACATACAGAGGTGAAAATGGTATCGAACATCTAGTCTCAGTCTGGATACGTTGGAAAAAGGGGATTTTGCCCAAAACGTTAGGAGGAGTATTCCTTTAAAGCTTGGGTAGATCACTTTTTTCTTAACAATTCTGACAAATCACCACTGCACACAGAGGGTCTGAGCCAGGCTAAATGCACTGAGAAAAAAAAATCTGGTCTCCTGGGCTAATCTTCTTTATTAAAACGGATTTTATTGCGGCTCAGGCTGCTGGTTGTCGGGTCTGCTCATGTTCAAACTGAATTTTCTCAAACTTCGGTCAGGTCAGGTTCAACATCTTGTTCTGGTTGACGGGTTCAGGTCAGGTTTGGACAAAATTTTCTCAGGTACGGCCGGGTCAGATTCAAGATATCAGGCCTGATTCATTCACTCTAAGTGAAGCACAGCCTCACACACACACACACACACACACACACACACACACACACACACACATAGGGAGGGATATGGTCCTGCTCTTCCCTGTTGC
>OMLF01039480.1:51781-62055 GCA_900302615.1 Holocentrus rufus | reverse complement strand
ATGGCAACTGCACTTTTAGGCTCAGTTACTTGTAATACACATAAATGTTTCAAAATATATAAAAAATCTGTGACTATGAACTTTTATCCAAACCACAAATACATGAGATTTTAGTTTACAACTAATGATAAATTAACCATTTTAGGGTCAAAGACTGGTGGCCTTTCTGAATTTTGCGTAAGATCCGCCCTCAGTTGATTGAACTGACAGAAAATTGACCCCAATCCAATCAAAGCACAACATCTTTGGCATTTACTGCAACACAGAACCTCGGAAAAAAAAAACCTCATTCAGCCATTTATATATTTTTTAAAATAAACATTTATAAACTTTCACCTGTCACAGCGATGCATATTCACCTGAAACAGACAATGAGTGAATAAAATAAAAGCATTTACTCTAAATCAAAATATTAAACAAGAGCCAGTTATATAGATAAATGCACAAACAGCACTTTCATAGTCATAAAGTCATAAAATAGTGGCTTATAATGATCAAATCAAAGTGCCTTGATGTCAAGTTTTGGCTATTTTTTAATTTTGTAAGCTGGTCAGCAGAGGCCTCAAAGCTTCTTGGTTTATGGCACTCGTGTTTAGCTTTTTTTTGTCTGTTGTGTTTTGTGTAATGATTAACCTCCAACCAGTTTGGGATGGAAGGATCAATAGAAACAGCAGCTGTTGTTGTGGTGTTGTACAATACTTCTTCAAATCTGATGCTGAAAGATGGATGAGAGACTCTCTGTGGTGCAATTAAAGACACATTCAGACCTAAAAAGATTGATGTTGTTGGACATACAGACCCATTTAAATGTATATGCTGTTGGTGACAGTGAGAACAAAATAATCATCCGTACACGTTCATGCTGACCTGCAGGGAGTCAAACAACCCGTGAAACTAGACCAATGAAACTAAACTATTTTGTAACTTTTTTCCCTTTGAATCCTTTTTCTTTTAACACTGTTTTTGTAAGATTTTTTGGAACAATTTTTTGTAACTCCTTTATTCTGTTATTTGTAACATATTTTTAACTATTTTTTGCAGATCCTTTAAATCAACCTTAGATCCCGCTGTGGGAATCATTGCCTTGCTTTGTGTTTTTTTTTCTTTTTCTTTTTCAAACAGGAATTTATGGTTCAGTTTGACGATGAGCCGTGTTTAGACTTAATGCCTTTTGGTAATGGGAAGTGACCATTCCCACCTGACACTTAGGAGTCATCATCACCATAACTTACTGTGCTAAGTGCACACACACACACATGCACGCACACACACACACACTTTAACACAGGAAACACCTGCCTGCACACTCACAGAAACATACTCACTACAGACAGAGAAACACTCACACATACACACATAGAAAGCCACTTATTTACATACACAGACCCTACAGTGGTGACATTTTTCATTGTGGCTCGCCTGAGTTGCTTTAAACTGTATTCATTTTACCCATTAACAGATATACATGCAAACACACACACATATGCACAATTCATCCCCCCTATGCAGCACACAAGGCCTTTTTGCAGTACGTCCGCTCACAGCTCTTTCTATCTGCACTGTCAATGAAATGCTAACTGCCTACTCAGCACTCATTCTCATCATAATCAATTTATATCTGCTGCTGAGGAGTAATTGAGTGGGTGTTTTCTGCCTCTCATTGAGTCAGGGGGTTTATCTGCCCACAGAGGAGCCTTATGTCTGCGATAATCTACAGACAAGCATGCAGTGAAGGTATTTATTAGTCTAGTTAGGTTTAGTTAACACGATTAGGAACTATTGGGTTGTTTGTCATTTGGTTTGGTTCACAGGGAGTTCAGTAAATTATGAAGTTAGAGTAAGGGTTAAAAAGTGTTGAAAAGAGATAAACACAGATATAGTCTTGTTCTTCATCTTTGTCATTTTATTATCAATACACTGTTTTGTCACTTTTTATTAATGATTTTTAATAGATATCCTCTGGCTGTGTCAATTTCCGCAGCAACATGCTCTGCAGTGATGATGTTTACATGTTATTTTGAATTGTGTCAACCCAAAGCTTCTTTTTTGCAACACTGCAGAGTTTACAAAATGTCTCATCATAAAGTAAAATGAAATATCAGTGTGTTGCATGTAGCAACCTTTTAAAATGATAATGATATTGCAACAGTCATTAACACAGCAGCAGGATCTACAGCAGCTCTCATATTGTCAGATATTCACAACCCAGTGATGCTTACACTGTCAACTGTTTACTGTAAAGCCCCCGCTCTGAAACTCTGAATTTCCTGTTTCACTGGCATTTACCCATAAGTGTAATTGATTTTAGTCATTTGCCAAACTGATATTATTTCAGCCTTTTAAAGAAATCAAAAATTTCATTTAAAATTGTCTGTGCCTTGGGAAACAGGCTGGTTGAGGCAGTGGTTTTCCAACTTTTTAATGTCCTGAACCTCAAAGTTTACCCTCTTTATGCCACAGACCCCATCTGAAATGATTTTGCTCCATGACACTGATATGGAAAGATTTTTGGGTTTGTGTTATTAAATTGTTTAGATTTGAACACTGACAAATAGATTTAAAGTGGTTGTGGTGGTGAGATTTTTTTGTATTGTAGTAATTTCTGCTAAATTAAATTATAGTGAAACAAATCTATTCCTTGTTTCACTGAGGACCTCCTGGATACCCCTGAAGGACTACTGGGGGTCCGCAGTTCCTACTTTGAAAACTTTTGCGTTACCATCTAGAAGTAAATACCCTTTTTTTTCCTTTTTTTTGAGGTATTTACAGTCTCTTGGCTCCTGACCCCAGTATATTTGAACCAACCTGCTCCTGCTCATCTGAACTAAAACTGAACTCTCTGATTTTGTGCAGTGGCTTACAAAACACAGTTGTGATTATATTGGCCGTCTTGTCTTAAAATGAAACAGGATTAACAGCATCCCATGAATCCCACACATGAAATGCCTGTTAATTGAATTCACCAGGACTTGTTTAAATGCCTCTTATTGGTAATAAAACAGTAATTGCTAATTTCCCCAGTTGTAGCTCCGTCCCGTTAACAACCACTAACTGTTAGCAGACACAGTTCTCCAGCCAGTAAAACGTCACTCAGGCTATTTTAGCTTTTTGGAATCAGCGTATCATTACACACACTCAAAAATCAAGTTCGATTTTCCCAAGAGGGTGGTGCTTTATTTTTTATTATCATTATTACTATTATTTTGGATTAAAGTTTGCCTTTTTGCATGCATCAGTCCGATCATTGATCACTCCTCTGTAGTCACACACCAGCTCTTAATGGCCTCGCAGCCATGAATATTAGATACACTTCCCCTCGGCCCACAGCGCAGATATGATGAGCCAGCCTGACGCGGCTGTAGGGAAACAAACACAGGGCTCAGTCACACAGGATATCACGAATAAAGATATTAGATTGTGGTTTAGAAATTACACACAAATGCAGGCACACACGCCTGCACGCTCACAAACTAAAACACATGCAAACACTCAAAGAGGCTTTTAGCATTCTGAACAAAAACAGTCCAAATTGCTGTCGTATTTTGCATCATAAATTGTGAAATTACAGAAAATCATGCTGTGTTGTTATTTCTTTGTCTTGTTTTCTGCCACGTATTGATGGCAGATATTCTCCTGAGTGAGATTAGCCTTGATTTCAGCATAGTAACACTAGTGCTGGATTACAGCCCATTATGCCAGAGAGAGAGAGAGAGAGAGAGTGACATAGGAGAGAGGTGAGAGAGTGAAGGGGAGGGTGTGACAGAGATACAGAGAGAGAGGAGGGCATCAGCATCACACAATTTTGGAAGAAAAAAGAGGAGATCCTCACCTCTCCTGCAATCTTCCTCATTTTGCCGCTCATCACTGGGACCAGCATCACTTGTGTTTTCTCTTTTTCCTCGATACAGTTTGAGAGTATTTTTCTGTGTGTGTATGTGTGTGTGTTGCAGGATGCGCTGACAGAAGCTGCATATCTGCTTCTGAGAGATGTGTGAGCGGACGGGAGCTCCCCTCCACAGAGCTACGACATTTACGTCCTGGTCCAGACTTTCAGAGGCTGATAGTTTGTGTTTGGAGGAGCCGTGTGCGTGTCTCTGACACGGAGAAGCAGACATGGCAGGGGACATGGCAGTGGGGATGCTCTATAACCTGGTGCTGCCGATTCTCCTGCTGGCCGGTGAGTTGGTCCGTCTGTCTAATTATTCTGTAAATACTCAGTAATGGTTGGTGATAGGAGTGACATTTATGTCTGCGGACTTCTCAAAAGGTGAGTTAAAACGGGTTAGAGGTGATATTGGGGGTCAAACATTCAGACATTTCTGTGGTGGTTTCAGATTCAGAGTTTGGATCAGACTGAGCAGATTTGTTCAGTGATGCATTTTTGTCTGAAAGAAAGTTGTGTTTGAGGGTCGTTATAGTGAAGACACTGTACGCTGTAACATTTTACTATCAAATTAAGTCAAATTTTACTCATTTAACCCATTTCACACAAAGTTGTAACCCATATTGCTGTGCAAACATAGTTTAAACAGTTCAGTCATGAAAAAGACACTAAGTGTCAGAAACATAAGCAACATCATGAAGGGACATAAAACAAGACACGTAATTTATATAAGAAGAATATAAAAGTACTTAATGGAAAGAAGCAGTAAAAACTGACAAGTTGGCTAATTGGTCCCAGTGGGGAAATGTATGATGTTAAGTTATTTTTTGGAACAGGCAGCAGCCTCAGAGCTGAGGTTCATTTTTCTGTTTTTGAAAATGAATATTTCCTCTTCAGTCTGATTCATTGAATGCAAAAATTTCCTTTCTGTGGCTTTTACTTTTGTATAGTATCAGAGTTGGGTTTGTCCTTTAGAAATGCCAGTATTGTGTATAACTGTTGCCTTTTGTGGGAATCCAGAAGGGTGTGATGTATGGTTAAGGAGCTGGAGTCAGTGTGGTGGATCTTCCTGCTGTTGAAGGTTCCTGTGTACCGGGGAAATGTACATCGATGATTCAGTCCGAGGGATTAATATGGCTTTCTATTAGATGCATCCAGGTTTGATAATATATGAGTTGTGGAGATGTGTTGCTGCGTCGCTGCCAAGCCGACGTTCTGCAGAAAGCAGAGGGAGCTGCCAGTTCAGGATGTGTGCGTGTGTGTGTGTGTGTGTGTGTGTGTGTGTGTGTGTGTGTGTGTGGAAGTGCAGTAAATCATCTTGGAAACTTCATAGACTGTCCATTAAATTGCAAGAAGCTCCCTGATCTCATACATGTAGATAAAATTCAGCTGAGCACAGAACTTTTATATGAACTTTGTCGTCTGATTCTTCGTAGTTTTCTGTTTCATGGGCTTTTACTTAAGAGTGTAATTGATTGTAATTGATTTTGGTGTTTTATTTGCCAGTAGATAGTACTCCAGCTTTTTATTGTTGTCAAATGAGGAATAAAATACAGTGGTGAATGGCAATCTATCATGGCACTGAATCACAATATTGCATGAGATTAAGAATAACAGCATTAAGGCTCAAAATCTCAGATAATAATCTCTGATAATCTGATAATATTGAGCCATGTTATCTCTGGTGATTATAACTGTAATCCTCATAGGCTGTCTCAAACATTTATTTTTGTATGTCCACTTTTGTAACCTGGAGTTTTACAGTGAAACAGTCTGAACAGCTATTGAGGAGTATTTAGCATACAATAATGTTGCTGCATCAACCAAAAAATATGAACTCTGAACTATGAATTGCTTCTTCAGGTTGACGCAATATAAAATTTCATTATTCAGTATTTCTGCATTCAGTCTGACATTTTTTCAACCATCCTTCTCTTAAAAGATGACAGCATACTACCATCTATTTTTAAATATAATTAATTATTATGGGAATGTTTTCCATCAGTGAATAACTATTATACTTTGAGTGATTTCAAACCTCTTCTCTTTCCTTATTTTCTACATCACATTAAATTCTTAATCTTAAACTTTAAATTAGAAATTCTTCAGTCATTTTTGTATCATTCATGTGTAGATGATGCAAATGATTGAATTAAATATTTTTTAATCTAACAGATTAAGTGTTTTCTCCCTCAGCGTCCTCGTTCCGATACAACGGTCTGTCAGTGGTGTACTTCCTGTTTCTGCTCACCTTGCCGCTGCTGCCAAACCCCACCCAGGACACTATGAAAGGTAAAAGGCTCCACAGAGACAAATCATACCAGAGCTATAGATATGTTTTTTTTGTTTTTTTGTTTGTTTGTTTGTTTTATACTTCGGTTCAACCTGGTTTCAAAGTGCAATTCAATGGTCTTTTTCAAATCATACCACCAAACAACAGCAATTACTTCTGGCCATTTCCTTATATTTAGATTATGCAATTAGCAATGAGCAAAACATTTCAACTTGGTTGGACAGACAGACAGACAAACAGAAACTGATTGCACATATCCTCATCTTCATGTATAACATTTAGCGTTTGAATATTGTACCAACATGTGGAGGGTGTTTTCTGAGAAGGAGTGTGTGATTTACTTGCATTCTATATACTGTAAGGACAGTATTTATTATTTTTAATGGATTAATTCCTTGCATGTGCACACTGTAATCGCGCACTATGGTTTTCTACAAATACATACAAGTATTATGTTCATCATGCATGTGCATATGTGTTCACATGTGCATACAAACTGCAGGAATAAACAATACACACACGTACACAAAACTCTGACATACACATACACTGTAACACTGCTATATGTGTGTCAAACCTATTGAAGATTATTTGTTACTTCAAGATTGAGAAAAATGATGAATGTCAACTTTAGGGTGTTTTGTCAATGTTTGAGGTGGAGAAAGAGTGACAGAGGGAAAGGAAAAGAGAGAGCACAAGAAAGTGAGATAGAAATAAAGAGGTGTGTGTAAATTTGTGTGTGAGTGTGTGTGAGTGTGTAGTTCCTGCTTGTGCATGTGCTTTTCCCATATTGATCACTGCATGCCGGTGAATAAAAGTATCTACACCCCTCCCTCAAAGTACTTTGTAAAGGGGATGCGGTTGGATTGGTCAGATCAATTATACATAACCTGGTAATTACTGTGAGGAATTAAAAGATGTGATGTCAGCATTTTGCCGGCTTTTTTTTTTTGCTTTCCATTCCTCCATCAAAACCTGTTTTCCTTTCAGCTTGTCTTTGAAAGCTTCATAGATCCCAGGGTTATCTTCATCTGACTAATACGATTCACCCTCCTTGAGCTAAGTGGTCAGGCGTGTGTGTGTACATCCTGTATGTGTGAATGTGTGTGTGTGTGTGTGTGTGTGTGTGTGTGTGTGTAAAGTGGGTATGTACATGAATATCTGTGTGTTTGCAGAATGTGTTGTCGTGTCCACATGTGCCTGAGTGTGTGTGTGTGTGTGTGTGTGTGTGTGTGTGTGTGTGTGTGGAGGTCTTAGTGGGAAGGAGAGCAGTAGAAGGTAAACAAAGCTTTTAGTAAAAATCCTGCACATCAACAGCACATCTGCTGGCTCAGCGAATGTTGGGCCACATCAGCTATTAAAGCTTTGTTTCTCCATGCTTTTGATTATGAGGGTTCAAATCCAGCAGGAGGCCATTTTTTGAGATTATGAACTAGCGCTTTAGTTGGAAAACAATCAGATTACTTGTAAATCTTCCCTCTTTTTACAGCATATGGAGAATATTGGGATTACATGGCAGAAACAAACGATGGGTTCTTACTAGTCCTTGCAGAGCTGAAGTGCTGAAATATTAAAGAAAAATATTAAACCGGCATGGGCACGGCTTGTTGACTTCATCAAATCCAAAAGTTAGAGGAGCAGGTTTGTGACTGACAGGCTTCTGAATCTAAACCCTCTGAATGAGTGATTCTGTCTTCGGTCTCAGTCTCAGGAATGTTGAGTGTCTGCAAAACTGTGGTTGCACTGGACAAGTAACATATATGAATGTGTGACACTATCTAGACCCACACTGAATGTTTTTTTCATCCTCACCATTGATCCAAAGCTCATGTTTGTATTCATACTGTAGGACTGTGTCTGAGTGTCTGAGGGAAATGTAGACACGAGCAGTTTTGTTCCTTGACCCTTTGTTTAAAAAAGATGCCGGGCCTATATATGGAATAATCTTTATGCTTTAGGAGTCCGGCTGCATGACTACAAAGCTCTTGGACGCTCAGTCCCACATGTCTTACTTTATCTGGCTTATTGATCTGTAAAAGTGCTCACATAGAGAAAGAACCAATTTTAAATACTGCCAACTGTCTGGGAAACAATATTCTACTGTGAAATGTCTGTAAGAGAAACATTAGGCCCATTAATTACATCGTGTGTGTGTGTATGTGTGTGTGCGCATACGTCTATGCATTTATATTTGTTTGTGTCAGTGCATGACCAGCATGTCTAAAACTTTTATCCTTTCTTAAACTTTTGTATATTGTGGAACTCTGGAATAACATTTAGGAAACACAGACGATGGCATGAAGTGCCCTCTTGAATGGTAAAAGGCTCTAAATTGAAGGAGTGCCACTTTGAAATCTGTTTGAGAAACACATTTAAGCACTTTATTTTCAGAAGATGAGTGTTTAGCAATTTTGGGTATCTGAGCAACACACATCTATGGTACTTTTCAATACAGCTTATATTAATGACAAATATGTTTGTGCAAAATGATACCATCATGTGCTGTCATAAAATAGACTGAGTTGAAAAATCGGATTATTCTTGTGTAGTGTTTTAAATATAAAAGTGGATGACTTCTTATTTCCTTTTTTTTTTTTTTTTTGAAGCAGCCCTCTCCTACTTTTGCCTTAGTTTCAACATAGTTTAACATCAATTCAAGAATCATTCACAGTTGATAGTACTGACTATGCCACATATTCATCTTATCATGGTAAACTCAAATTACATTGTAAGTCCTTAGCACACAGTTTGGTGTCTATTATGTTTTGCATAAAAATTAACCGAGACAGGACTTTAATGATCTGCGTGTTGACTTCCACTTACTTTACTTCCTGGTTGATTTGAGTTTGTTGTTCTCTTCAGGTAAAACAGGACAGTTCCTCCTGTCGATCGTCTACACCAGCTTGATGTTCCTCACCCTGCAGTGTTTCATGCAGATCCCCTTCGCCTACATCCCCCTGCATGGTAAAAACAAAAACATGGTGCTTTATCTAAGAGGGGAGGTAATCGTGTTTTTTTTTTTATTTGTTTTTTCAGATTAAAGTGTATGCTTATGTTGTCAAGTCAACTGTTTAATAAAGCCCATTTTGCAAGACACTAAAATAAATTAAATGCACTGTTTAAAGGAACAGTTCACCCAAAGTAAAAGAAAAAGTCCTTCCCCCTACCTCCTGTGCAATCTATTCATCCAAATAGTTTCTGTGTGATTTAGGAAATGCAATTTGTCTTTTTCCAACACATATTTTTAGCTTGTGATTAACTGTGTATGAAGTGGTTGTCAGTGCTTTGTTCGTTTATAAAAAAGACAAAGACTAAGTCAAATGTCAATCAGTTACCATCTTTACTACGTTGTGATTATTCAACAGTGAGCGGCTTCTGGGAGGATTTCCTCTACCATTTGGGCATTGTGAGGTACGGACACATTTACACTTTAACATTTAACTCCAAAATGCAATAGTTGTCCAAATATTACAGTTGCTAATTCATGTTGTAAGAATCTTGTATGTGTGTGTGTGTGTGTGTGTGTTTGTCTAGATTCAGCTCGGTGGATGCAGGGAACGTGGTGCGTCTCCTAGCCCCAGACATATGTCTTCTCTTCTCTTCCCTCTTCGTTGTGAGGCTGTGCAGGAAGCTGCTGCGCCCGGTCCCACAAATCAGTCTCCATGACAACGGCATCACGCCCTCTGACCCCGAGGTAACCATGTTCACCCCCATCAGCAGATAGAGTATTATAAGAACATGTGGTGGAGTTAAGAAGATCACGTTGTTGTGGCTCTCTGTCGACCTGGCAGGAAGCGGAAACCTCCGACTCAGAGTCTGATGATGGAAGTGACATCACAGATGGCTCGTCCTATGACAGCTCAGATGAGAGTACGGTGCCGGTTCAGTCGGGTCCGCCCCAGTTTGTCCAGAAGCTGATTGTGTTTGCAGCTGGTTTGAGGCTGCTGCTGTCGGCCATCATGAACACAGCAGGGAAAGTGGTGGTGACTGTGCTGCTGGGGCTGGCAGGTAGGTGTGTGTGTGTGTTCCTGTGTGTCTGTGTGCTTGTGTCTGTGTTTTCCCATTCATGGTGCACTCATGGTATTGTAAGATCTTTTG
>OMLF01039480.1:30304-46934 GCA_900302615.1 Holocentrus rufus | reverse complement strand
TATTGGTTCATCAAACCTGTTTTACCGAAATATAAAAGGCTGTTGTTTGCTTTTTTATTCACTCTGGCCAGAGCAAATTAAAACACTGTGTATTTAGAGAGCGTACTATACTTAAAACATGCTGTGTGTGTGTGTGTTGCAGGTCTTCTACAGCTTCAGCTTCTGGCTGATGTTTCGTCAGCAGCTGAAGGAGAGACAGGAGGAGCAGAGCCACAAGGAGGAGTCACTAGATGAAGTCAAAGTCGTAACACGTAATGTGCTCTCTGATGATTTTTGTTTTTTGATTGTGTCCATGCAGATGAAGGCGACTACCTAAGAAAATAACTTGTAGCTTGAGTACTGTAAGAGTTACAGGCGTGTAGGCATAAATTATAATCCAGGCTGTCCAGAAGATTAAGATAAGAAGTTTCTACCTTCCCCTCCTCTACACATTCTGTTCACTTTCTCTCCTGTTGGCTTCTTCCTCCTCTTCTTCCTCTCTCTGTGTTTCTTCCATCTCAGCGGAGGAAGCTCAGCCGTCTCCTCTGGTTGCGATGCTGGGCTCGGCAGTCAAAGGGACGCTGGTGAAATACTGGATCCTCTTCTGCTGCTCCATGTTCTTTGTGGTCAGCTTCTCTGGCAAGGTGTGTGTTATAGACATGATGTGTGTGTGTAAGGTCTGTTTTTGGAGGGGCAGATACAGGGGCAGAAATGAAAAACACTGGATAAGTCCCATTCAGCACATTTACATTTACATTACAACTTAATCTGCTTGCAGATGTGGTTTTTCAAGATCTGGTGGTCCAGACAATCCCTGGCAGATGTTTTGTACGTCCAGCCAATAAAGTGTGACTAATAATTGTCCATTACTTTAAATTATAATGTTAAACTGATCTTGGTTAATTTTTAATTGCACAGGTGGTGGTCTACAAGATCCTCTACATCGTCCTCTTCCTCTTTTGTGTCATCCTGTATCAGGTCAATGTTTTTCATATTTCATCCTAATAGCTGGTTCGTACTAGGCAGTAAAGACTTTAGTCCATTTGTGATTGGACTCTACATACACAATTATAAATTTAGGACTGTGAATTACATTTCTGCATTAGGGCTTTTATTTTTTTTTCTTTGCCATGTGATTATATTAATTTTGTTATGACATTTTGCACTGATGTTGTCAGTCAGATCTCTTTGCTAAATATGTTTATTTTTGTAGTTTGTTTATTGCACTGTTTTTATAGTTCAAATTATGATTTTCTTTTTATTGTTGTTTATGTTTTTATTTCCATTTTCTTGCTAAATTAATCTCAAACACGCACACAAAATGCTTTACTTTAATATTTAAACTTTAAATGTACAAATCCATTTCAAATAATCACATAAGCAATAGTTGCATGACGTCCTGTGTTTATTTTTCTGTCAGTCATATAGATTGCTAAATGGTCCTTTTTGATGAAAGTAGATTAATTTCATTTAGTTTTAAATGTTAGAAAGCCTGTTTGCTGGCTGTAAGTGAAGCTGAATCCAAATTTATTTCTCTGTTTATCTCATCTCAAATACAGCAATATTTTGGTCTCGCTCCTTGTTGTGAAAATTGAATGAATGTGTTCACAGTTTTCCCTGACTTTGCACTAAGTGGACTCAGAGAGTAGATAAAAGTAGATGAAGGATGGCAAATCAATTTTTTGAAATGTGAAATATGATATTGAGATTGCAGGGGTGAGTAAGTGGGGAGGAAATCCGCTTTCACAGTCAGGACGTTGTGGCGTAAAAACACAAAGCCTGGATTGTTTCGGCCATCACTGTAATGTGTCGACACGGAAATTATCAGTAAATTATCAGCTGACTAAGCATTTGTTGGAACATAAAGAGGTTCACACACATGGACACATAAAGGCAGGCTCACACACACCCTGCCTACGCTGTCATCAATACTGTCTTACAGTTAAGAGTATTGATTATGACTCATAAACACAGACACGACCATTTTTGCTGCTGTTTTCCTGGTTTCCATCCCCTTCTTGTGTTTCTGCTGACCTTTTAAAACACGTAACCACTTACAGAGACGCCTAATGGCTTCGGCGAAGCTGTTTGGACAACATCAGCAACACTGTGGCATTTTACATACCGGAGTGTGTGATGGAAGGAACGTGGGCAGGTCTTTTTGTCAGGATGTTTAAGGTTGTAGGTTCATATAGAGGGGAATAGAGGGCGGTCATTGTATTTATAGTGTTTGTATGGAAATTTGTGATATAGAAATAGAAACCTGAATTTGAAATTTCATTTTAAAGTTAAATTCAATAATAATACATTTAAATTTCAAGCTGTTGCATTCACATTTATATATTTATATTGAAATAAATTTGAATTGAATTGAATAATAATCTTTTTTGTATTATTATTCAACTGTCAGTATGAGTAATACATTTTTGCATTTGAATTTATACAATTCAAATTCAGTCTCTTGGCCTACTGGCACTAATCTCTTTCCAAAATTACATGTGTCACCCTGTTTACATTTAAAATTTACTTTTATTTTTTATGTGGCTTATATATATCTATATATTTTTTTATTCATATGTATTTTGTGTAGCTACATAATGTAGTTAATCCTTCTCCTATTCAGACAGCTCATGATGAGTGCAGGCTAGAATAAGCTGTGAAAATTCAAAATGATGTTAATAATAGAATATAAAAAGCCCCACAAAGATATAGCCAAAGACTGGAAAGGCAGTAATTCCCCAGAATATGGAGAGTTAGTTACCTCCTTGTCATACTTTGTGGGACTTTTGGACTTTTGTGGTCCTGGTGGTGGTATTTGGTGTGCTGTCACACTTCTGTGCTAATTAAACAATGATAATCTCAGGCTCTATAGTGTGAAGACAGAAGCACCGTGTCTTTCCTCAGTAGCTCGTTTCTGTCTGTGTCTCAGATCCGTTATGACGTCTGGCGTCGGGTGCTGAAGAGCTTCTGGGCGGTGGTGGTCGGATACTCCATGGTGGTGCTGATAGCCATCTACATGTACCAGTTCAGGAGTGTATCAGGACTCTTCAGGCAGATCATGGGCATGTCGGAGGAAGGGTGAGTGTGCATGTTGTATGGGTGTATACTACCTGCATGATTTAGGATTTTTTAATTTGTATGTTTTATTGTTTATGATTTTGGTCATTTAATGCATTGTTATGATTTTTATGTAAATTTGTAAAAAATATACATCAAACTTCACGTGTATGTCTCTTGGATGCTAAGTTATTATATCATTATCCCTGTCTGTCTGTGTCTCCAGTCTGCGTGATCTTGGTCTGGAGCGATACCAAACAGTGGAGCTGTTTGCACGTATTCTACTTCCTGCTGCGTTCCTATTGGCCTGCATCCTCCAGCTGCACTACTTCAACGAAGACTTCCTGTCTCTCACCGACCTGGACGACGTGCCTGTCAGACAGGCCTCCAGGTGAGGCAGTGTTTTTGTGAGGATGTGTGTGTGTGTGTGTGTGTGTGTGACCGCTCGATACGCCTTAGATAATATGCTTCTGCTGACATTAACCACATTTACTAAAAATATAAGCTTGGAATTGAATATTATAATGTAAAAACACTTACTGTGAGAGTCGTAAAAGTAGTAATTTTTCTCTTCCATGCTAAAACAAGTTATATGATATAAGTTATGCTTGTATAGTAAACATACATCTCTGTCTCATTTGTCAATTTTCCATCTCTCCATCTAGAGAGGAAGAGCTCAGGAGTTCGGTGAATGTGATATCTGAGACGTAAGAGCCGTGTTTATGTCTCCATAAATGGCCTGCTTCACTCACATTTCAGACAGCGCTCTGTGTATAGACCAATCCTGATGAACTGTATATTGCAGAGGTGCTTTTCTGCTACAACAGTGTTTCCCTAAATGTCCGTAATCAATGCCTGAAACAGGAAGAGCCGGGCTCATATGGATCAAATGTTTTGCCAGTGGGTAACAATAAGTCCCACTTGGGTTGTATACTTAGAAAATGATAGGAGGGCGATGATGGCATAGTGAAATTAATTGGGAATTTTAGGGCTGCATGGGGATGCATGTGGAAAGAATTGACTTGTTTGCAATGCCAGTGTTAAATTTGAACAAATCACCGTCACACCCATTCAGACAGAAATATCACAAATAATTCCCACTGTGTTATTCACAAATCTCTCTTTACTTCCCCAGCATTAAAGAGAACCTGGAAAAGCTCCAGAAAAGGTAAGACTTTACTCTTCATGTCCAGAATATAAGGTCAAATTTTGTCTATGAATTAGCTTTATTATATATTTTTATATTTTAAATACAACAAAAATATTTGTCTGATAAAAGGATAAAACTTGGCACAAAAATTTTAACTTTCTTTCCTGTTGTATGCACACCTGATGACATGCATCTTCTGTTAATAATGAAGTCTTAATAGAAGACGCCACTCTTGCATATTAGCAAAGGATATATCTATATATTTTGGTGACATATTAGTCAGAAAACCTGAAAGCAGATGATCACTAGTTTAATTCCTGCAATGGCCTCTTCTGTAAAAAGTGTCACTGAGGAAGGAACTGAACCCCGACCAGCACATTTTCTGAACTAGAGGATCAGCTAAGCGCCTCAAAATGTAAACGGTTTCCTGTTGTCTTTCAGGTTAGTGAAGGAGCAGCTGAATGGGAAAAGTCAGGAGACTCTGGACAGCGCTGGACTGCCCAGCACCTCAGAGAAGGAAGCTGAAGAGGAGGAGGAGGAAGAGACGACAGGAAAAGGTAACAGGACTGTTTACAGTTTTTGGGGGGTCCCAATGTGAAGAAAGTGTAATTTACAGAACAGAAGGTTAAATTGAATATACTTTAATTAGGCTGAATAAGTCCCTCTCTCCCTCTCTGTCTTCTTCTCTCTCTTCCCTCCCTGCCTTCACCTCCATCACTCCCCTCATCCCCATTCCTTGTCCTCCCTCTCTCCTTCTCCCCCTCCTCCCTCCCAGACGACGCTCCCCCCAGCCGTCAGGACCAGTGGGGCATCATCGTGGACCGGGCCAGCTTGCTGCTCATCCAGGCTCTGACGGTGCTCTACCGGATTCAGGAGCTGTGCTGGAGGCTGCTGGAGCTCCACTGCCTCAAAATAGTTTCATCTGGCATCATCTGGGTGTCACTGCAAGAGGTGAGGAGAGGTGGGGCGGAGTTGTGATTTAAACTTTAAAGAGGTATACACCAGTGTTTCCCCTATTCTACCATGATAATGATTAGTTTTTCAACGGGGAAGCTATACAAAACATCAAGAATACTTACCTAATAGTGATGTGCTCAATACTAATTTTCTGACTTTAAAAAAAAAATCTGTTGCTGCTTTCTGTCTCTCTATACCTTTCCTCCACAATTGAAGTTGGTAATCTTCATGTTTTAGGTTTCTCTCATGAACTTCCTCTTTCTGGTTCTGTGGGCGTTTGCCCTCCCGTTCCCACGGTTACGACCTTTGGCATCCAGCATCTCTGCCGTCTGGGCCTGCGTCATGGTGGTGTGTAAGATGTTCTACCAGCTCAAAGTCATCAAACCTCTCGATTACTCCTCCAACTGCACTGCCGTGAGTTCACACACCTGTGCTTTATGCTCTGTTAAATAAAGCACAATGCATTACTTTACTGAAATGCTCTGTATTAATAAATTTCCCTTGCTGCACGTTTTATTTTGTTTCTCAGGGCCTGATGCCATCCAACAGTTCGGACCTGGACGTGGGAGTGGAGCTGGGTGGAAACATGGTGGAGCTTCTGAAGAGATCCATTCTGTACATCGAGCCTGTAGACCCGGTCTACTGGTGTGGAGCGCTGCTCAAGTGTGAGGGCCGGATCCTGCCCTGTCTCCGGGTACGGTGACGCGTAGGCTGGAGTTTGACTCTTAAAAACAACTCAGTCAAACTAGATCTGATGTTATGTTGCCTTGATATAAAAGTTTACAGTATCTCAGTACAGACTTTTTGAGCGACATACAAGAATGCAAAACATGCTGATTATTTTTTTATCCCTTAAATTGATTTTATTCTGCTCAGGGGTCAGATGTGTGCAGGGTTTCTACAGTCATGACAATAGGAGAAATTATGGATTTTTTTCCCTCAGAATTTTAAGTGCTTTGGAAAATGATAAAACATAAAAGCTTTTGTGCATTGTTATGTGCATTTTTTCATAGCTCATTTTTTTTCATTCATTTAAACAAAACAAAAATCCTGAAAATTTAGTTCAGTTTTGTAAAATTCAAGTCAATGCATAATTAAAATTTCTGACTCATTTGATGAATTTTGGTTGAGAAAGTGACAAACTACGTCCGAAATCAACACTTTTAGAGCGTTCTTTTTCTGTTGTAGAACCATCTGATGGTTCTGGGGCTGCTGGTGTTTGAGGCGACTGTGCATCGCCACCAGCTCTACTACCGTCTCCATAACGACCTGAAGCCCCCGCCCTTCAGCATCATCTTCCTGGGCATCACCAGGCAGCACCTGGACCACGGCATCCTGCCCTGCATCAAGTACTTCATCAACTTCTTCTTCTACAAATTTGGACTGGAGGTGTGTGTGTCTGTGTCTGTTTACACATATCAGGGGAATTAATGCATGAACGCATTCCTAAAGACAGATGATAGAAATGACACAATAAGACATTTTAGGAAGTTCTTAAACATTTTCCTACATACAAACTTCTCAAATTTGGCTAATAAACTTTAGGGCTTCTGCTACAGAAGCCATGAGACCAAATTCAAATTTCATTCATTTAAATGAACATGTTTATCAATATTGCTGCTGTCTAGCAGGTAGTGGAAAACTTGTTTAGATATTTTGGGCTACATATCCATTGCGTCACATCACTAAATTCATTCAGCTTATGGTCATTATATTGCAAGATTTAAACATTGGTTACTATTATTTGATTAAAGCCTATAATCAATATTTCCTATTTTTCCTAAAAATAAAAGTAAAGAATAAGAAAAAATGGCTCTTAATTAGTTTTTTTAATTTAGCTTTGTTTTTCTTAAAGTTTTGTGAATCCGGCTCCTGTCCTTCAGTTGCGTAACCTCCTGTATTTAAAGGTGACGTCTTAAAATGAGTCTCTCTCCTCTCAGGTCAGTTTGATTGTGGCGGTCAACGTCATCGGTCAGAGGATGGATTTCTACGCCCTGCTCCATTCCTGCGCCTTACTGGCTGTGTTGTCACGGCGACGCAGGAAGGCCATCGGGGAGGTGTGGCCTAAATACTGCTGCTTCACCGCCGGGCTGATGGTGCTGCAGTACCTGCTCTGCATCGGCATCCCTCCTGCTCTCTGCGTCGGTACGGAAACTGTTAAAATAATAATATTCCATGACATTATCGTATAAATAAATCTCCATTTTGCTATTATCTGTTGATATCAATTAATAAAGCTTTCAGTAAAACAGCACAGATGGCTGATTGCTAAAGTGCAGGTTATGAAGTCTCCTTCTATTCTATTTTATTCTATTCCATTCTATTGCCAGACTATCCTTGGAGGACTGCTGTTCAACCTTTGACCTCTAATGTGATCAAGTGGTTTTACCTGCCTGACTTCTCCATGAGGCCAAATCCTTCTTTCATATTCTGTGAGTTTGTTTCAGACCCCTTTTCCTTTCCTTTCCTTTCCTTTCCTTTCCTTTCCTTTCCTAATAACATTAAAAGTAACAAAACAATTGCTTGGCTGGTGCTATGGAAATAGATTTAAGTTATCCATAAAAAATTAAATTTCTCACCCAGCAACAAAATCCTGTTACTTTCTTTTATCGATTCGCTCTGCTGTGGATTTAGTTATTTCCCCTCCTCTCTCTCCCTCTTTGCAGACGACCACCTCCTGCTGCTGTGCTCCTCTCTGCAGTGGCATGTGTTTGAGGAGGAGAACCGGGCGGCCGTACGGCTGCTGGCCGGAGAGAACGTGGAGATCAGCCGCAGTCTGGATCCCTGCTCGGCCAACCAGTTCATACCTGTAGACAACTTCCTACACTGCAGGTCAGCAGTGCAGTCTTCCACACAAGTTTTGATACTAGCAAGGTTCCCACCGGCCATGGAACTTCATGGAATTTTGAAAAGTCTATTCCAGACAAGTCAGGGGATTTAATAAATTCTTGGAATCAATCGTGGAATATCATGGAATTTTGTCCACCTTAATTAAAAAAAAAAAGTACAAAAAATTGCCAAATATATTCACTTCCCCCTCTGAAGACAACAGAATGGTGAATTTTAATAAGACTTCTGAAATGCTTTTAAAATTTTGGTCTAGGAAAAAAGAAATGTCATGGTACCTTTATATACACTGTAGTCAAAGACCAGGTTGTTGATCCAGTTGTTCTTCACTCCTGATCTGGTTTCGTAATCTCAGTTTCTTACCTTTTTTAGTCTTGAAGCAAACTGGATTTGCTGCCATTTTGGTCTTGATTTCATCTTGATGGGACCTTGTTTAATTTTTTTTGTATTTTTATTTTTTTATTGAGAGCGGGGATAAAGGCCACCTTCACAGATTTACCAAGTTGGTGTGCTGGTCCTGTGCAGCTTTGGTTCAGTGTTTAATGTCATGAACCATGACTCGCCCCCACCCTAAATTTATAGACCTTGTGTAAAGACAGGAAATAGTCTGAACCCTGTAATTCAGCACTTAGTTTGTCTCTTTAAACAACTTCCTGCTCTTTAAGTCAGAAGGCAGGTGGGGAATCAGGGGGCCATCATGGCGGTGCGCTCGTATCAAGAGCATTAAGATGTTGAATCAGATCATTAATTTATGAGTGTTGTCAAACTTATGAAAGCTATTCTGGTAAAATGAAATCGCTGAATAAGCTCTCACAGACATCTCCCATTTACAGGACAGACTTTCATTTACAGGCTACTTAATTTTCTTTCTGGCAGTCCATCATCAGATTTGCCATCTCATTGTTGACAGAATACAGTTTAGCAAAAAAAACAAACTAAACAAAAGCGCATCAAAATCTGATCTTTTTCTCAGATGGTGTTCACATGGGACATTTGGCATCCATCAAATTCATAAACGAGTATCCAGGGAAACCACAAAAATTTTCTAGTATAGTATATTTTATTTATTTATTTTATTATTTATTTTTGACAGATCAGTAAATATCATTTGTCAACCTGTATGTCTCATTAGGCTTTGCGCACTCAGGCATTTTTTTTTACTTACTTGTATTTGTTTTTGCAATTATTACTTTTTTTGTAATTGCTCCAACTATTCCTATTTTTTTCTCTTTTATGTTATGTCTTTTCTGCTAATAAATAAAAATCGAATAAATCTAAATACATGGGATATTGTCAGTATCACAAGTGCTCATGTGCCTCTTTCTGGCTCCGTCTCATCCTCAGGTCCTACCTGGACATGGTGAAGGTTTTTGTGTTCAGCTATTTCTTCTGGATGGTGCTTTGCCTCATCTTCATCACTGGGACGACGCGGATCAGCATCTTCTGCATGGGCTACCTGGTGGCCTGTTTCTACTTCATGCTGTTTGGAGGCAGCGTGCTGATGCAGCCCGTCAGGTACATACTGAGGCTCTGGGACTGGCTGATTGGATACACCTGCTTCGTCATCGCCATGAAGAACCTGCTGTCTGTGAGTTAAAAGAGTAAAAGAGTAACAGACTAATAAAATGATACAAAATTAATCCAAAGTAAAAAATTGGCACTACTATATTGTGTTTTATTCCTGTTATTTCTATTAATTCCAGCATCCCAGCATCCATTCCAGCATGTTTTGTTTTGTTAATGTTATCTACTCGATACTCAGAATCTGGACAGTTTTACTCGTTGGTGCTTTATTCTTCTCCTCTCTCACCTTTTATTTTTCCTTGTGACTGGTCAGCTCGGTTCATGTGCCTATCTGGACAGCCTACTGAAGAACGGCTGCTGGCTCATCCAAACCTTCAGCATGTTCTGCACCATCAAAGGCTACGACGTCCGTAAGTCTCAATACGACAACGATAACCGACATCTGAAACCCTGCTGCTCCATGTGTGTTTGTATAAGAGAAGGAGAAATTTTAATGTGCACACACTTATGGTCACATAAATGTATGCATGCTATTTAGAGTGCATGCCTTTGCATTTAATTGTATATGCACTTTTCTGTGTGTGTGTGTGTGTGTGTGTGTATATATGTGGATAAGTGGATATGTGGATATATGTGTCTGTACGCTAATGTATAGATATTTCTGTTTATTCCTCTCTGGTGTGTTTTTAGCGGATCCTGATGATGAGTGTGAGCTGCCGGAGGGCGAGGCCGGCATCGTCTGGGATGCCATCTGTTTCACTGTCCTGCTGGCACAGAGGAGAGTTTTCCTTAGCTACTACTTCCTCTACGTGGTGTCAGAGCTCAAAGCCTCGAAGATACTGGCCTCCAGGTCTGTAGTGCACGGATACTTTGACTCCTGATGCACCTTTTAAACACAGCTGTGCCTCATGTTAGTGTGGTAGCACCCATTTAGTGGCCTAGGTCTTTCTTTCTTTATTTTTAAATATATTGCCACTGTTGGAGATTTTTTCCCTCTTACTAGCCAGCGAGTTGAAGAGTTACAAGTTTGATCATCGCTACTGACTTTGCTTAGTATACCACCCTGCTCCCCTGTCACTGAACTTCACTAAACTAAAACTAAACGGAAAGTAAATAAAAACACTAATAAAATCCAATGGACACTAAATGAAAACTGAAATGGTATTTTTTTTCCTTCCCTTTCAAAGGGGCGCTGAGCTGTTTGAGGCCAAAGTGAAGAAGCAGGTTTCAGCCAGACTGGAGATGGAGCAGAAATCTGTGGAGACGCTGAAGAAACAGTGAGATGCACAACAATCTCACTTTTTGTATAGTAATGTTAAATCCCCTCTCCCTTCCCCATCTTTTCTGCTCCTTTTGTGTATTTGCCTGGAAATATAAAGAAGTCAGTAAGCAGTCACGTTACTTATCTTTTCTTTTCTCTTCCTATAGGATGGAGAAGATCAAATCCAAACAGAAGAGTCGACCTGGATCAGGAGACAAAGGAGAAGCTGCTGCTGATGTGGAGCTACAGGGTAAAGAAACTCAGTCTATTTTTATAGAGCTGTTTCTGCTGTACACAGGTCAAATAAACAACAAATATGGGGGAATTAACTATTTTTCTGTTCAGATTTCTCACCGAATTTCAGATTATTCTGTATGTATTTTAAGAAATGGATTGATGGAGCAATGAATGAATGAGTAACCGTGTTTTGCAGATGATGAGAAGGCAAAGAGAGATGCTGGAAAATGGTGGAAACCCTGGGTCTCTCAGCCTGGAGGTAACAATGCTGCAAAATGTGAACAAATCAGTCTAAATATGTCATTATTTTTCCCTCAAATTATTCTTACCTCTTGCCAAATAAAGCAGTGTAATAAAATGTCTATTTTGTAAGTTCTAATCAGTAATCTGTAATCTTCTTCTTCATTTTTCACTGAGCATGTATGATCTCTTCTTCAGTGCCTCACTTCACATTCACAGAGTTAAATACATTCATATGTGAAAGCTGCCCAGTATAACCACAGTCTTACTGGAGCAGTTGGGGGTTTGAGTCGCAGTAGATGTGTGGTGATTCAACTATGACATTGCTGTGTCTGATGCAGTGGAAAACAACTGTGGCTACCACCTGTTTGAGAGTGACAGTGAGGAGGAAGAGGAGGAAGTTCAGGAGAAGAAAGAGGAGGAGGCACCACCGAAGAAGAAATCTGCTTTTCAGGTGAGTGCCGTGAAACTATTAGTGAAACTTCTGATGAGACAGGTTGAATGTGGGCTGGGTAGCTGAGTGCTGCTAATTAGCATGCTAGTGTACCTTGCATTTACACAGCTTTACACTTTTTTCTATTACACAAAAAGTTTTGAAAAATTTTCCAAAGTACATGGGTTGTAATCCAAATTCAAATTAAAACATGTTCATCTCCACAATTACAGTTTTCCGCTTGATTGCAGCGGGGAACGTGTGCATCTAGTGTCTCAGTAATGTAACTTTATCACTCCAGTTATGTAACTGTGTATTTGGTTTTGCAGTTGGCCTATGAAGCCTCGGTCACCAGCTCTAAGTCGGCCCTGAGGGACCTGAAGAAGGAGAAGAAAAAGATCCAGAAAGAGGAGACGAGGAGAGCAAAGAAAGAGCTGCAGAGACAGCAGGGTGAGAACTGACTTTTTTATCTGTTTAATCCACTTGTTGATATCAGTTGTTTTGAATAGCAGGTTCAGAGTGGTTAGTATAATCCGCTGTACCTTTAAAATACTCCAGCAATTAATTGCATTAAAGCAGTTATTCACACCACAGTGCATCATATAAATATCACATTGTCCTTTTTCCAGGCATTGAGAGAGCGGATTCCAGTGAGGACGAGTTGGAAGAAAGCTGTTTGGAGGACGAGAAGGTGGAAGAGAAAGGTGATCACATCACATAAACACTATAGGAATCCTGGTAGTATCAAACCAGCCCTTTACTCACGAACCTACGTTTCCCTCCCTGACAGAAAACATTTTCCAGCGCTGCATCAACACCCTGAAGTTCAGCTGGGTGTTCATCCAGGCCCTCCTCGACGATCTCACTGAGGGTCTGAACTCGTTCTGCAAGGACAACCTGGACATTTCCAAGGTGCTGCGCTTCGAGAGAGCCTTACTCAGCCAGCAGCAGAAGAAGGTGGTTGTTACAGATATTTAGACTACTCTGCACTTCACATAAAAATGATTAAATTAGTTTATAAAAAAAATATATCAAAACTGACTTCTCTCTGCAGGGTCGAGAGGTGAGCCAGGACAGTGTGAAGCAGTTTTACGATAACTGGATGTCCCGTCAGAACACCTTGTCGTCTCCGGACGGGCTGGATGACATCCTGCCTACTCCCTCCTCGCCCCCCGCTGTGCCCTCAGCACATCACGCCTACATCAAGCTGAAGAACCAGGCCTCCAAGGTGTCCTGGGGCAGCAGCGTCTCCAGGTACTGTCTGAGATAATCATACAGCATCACCATGTCACATAGAAACTCAAACTGCACGCTTTATCAGCCATTTTTGCGTTATCCATTTTATCCATCCATCTTCAGCCACATAAATAACACTAATACAGCATATACATATTGTACCTGACTCACCTTCTCATGCTCCCTGCTCACCTCTCCCTCCTCTCTTCCAGCTGTATGACAGATGAGACGATGCTGGGCTCGAGGCAGCCGACCCAGGAGGAGCTGGACGAGCCTCCTGCCATGTCGCCTGCTGCTGACCAGCTCAGACGGAAGCTTCTGAAGACGGCCAACATCGACCTGACCTCCTTTGATGGCGATGAACCCCTGCCGAGGTGATGAGGAATTCCTGGTTACGTTCTTCAAAAATCTCCTCTGCACATTTAAGATCTTTGGACAAGTGCTTTGC
The DNA here is from genome assembly GCA_900302615.1 of Holocentrus rufus. NCBI lineage: Eukaryota > Metazoa > Chordata > Actinopteri > Holocentriformes > Holocentridae > Holocentrus > Holocentrus rufus. The sequence goes on along the minus strand of OMLF01039480.1, from coordinate 33,565 downwards.
AGACTTTGTCCAAACAGGCCGACCGTTCAAAGTAGCTGCTGTCGTTGCTGCAAGACATTGGCATCACTGTTAGTGTAGCAGAGGACTTTCCATCTTACAGATTCAAGTTGGATCAGAAAACGCTGCATTCATAAGAACACTCTAGGCACACTTTTCTTTGTAGATTAGTCAAAAAGCTGCAGCATTGACTTTACACCAGCAGCTGATGAAGGTGACTGCTTCTGCATTCTGTTTTAAAGATTTTTTTAACTATAACTTGATCTGCATAAATTTCTTAGTAAATAAGACAACAGCTCAGCATTCTTAGCTTAAACAATTACGCACAAAAATGTGTAAATTGCACTCTCTCTCTCTCTCTCTGCATTTTCTGCATCATTGGGCTTGCTCCTGCACATTCTTTTGCATTTCCCCTTTAATTTCAGCGATATTTCCTGATATAAATTGTTATATGTCCAATTAATATTGCAGTTTACCCCCCGATACATATATTGCTTAAAATGGGTCAGTGCTTCAAGTGGATATATGTCTGATTATATCCTTTCCTCAAAAGCCCTGAAGATGCTGCACCTCAAAAGGAAGAACATGAAACAGAGGATGCTGAGGAGGAGGAGGAAACAGTGGATGAGAAGAAACCAGAGCAGCAGCAAGAAGAGGAAGAGGAGAAAGTGAAGGAGGAGGAGGAGGAGGAGCATCATGAGACGGAGGTGCAAGAAGAGCATGAAAAGGGGTCACAAGAGAGAGAAGAAGATGAACACCCTGATCACACACAGTCCATCTCGCTGGGTTTCAGGGAGGGTGACGGAGACAAAAGTCTTGATCTCCCAGAATCCCCCAGGCCTCTGAGTCAGGAAACCAGGAACCTCACTGCCAGCGAGCTGCTGCTCAACAAGTCAGTCATTATAAGAAACACAGCATTTAGCAAGACAAAACATTTTGGATCTAACCAATTTAACTCCATATCTTTCTCTTTTTCTGATTTTCTTCCCTCTCTTCTCGACTTCTTTCCTTCCTTCCTACAGCATGTTTCACAGCGATGAGATCTCAGAGTCCGACAAGTTCTACCAGACGCTGCCGAGGCTGCTTAAGCTGATCTTCGCCCTCTATAACACCATGGTGTCCAAGTCGGAGATGCTGTGTTACTTTGTCATCATTCTCAACCACATCGTGTCCGCTTGCTTCCTCTCCCTCATCCTGCCCATCCTCATCTTCCTCTGGGCCATGCTGTCGGTGCCCAGACCCACAAAACGCTTCTGGATGACGGCGATAATATACACAGAAGTATGTTATTATTATGGCATCTCACACATTTTCACAGACAAAATTCCAAATGTTTTCCATGACTTTTCAAGGACCCATTATAAAAAAGATTATCCATGGAAGATTACTGTAATTCATTACAGACAACAAAATCAAATTCCATGTCTTTTACAAAACTTTCAAAGATTTTACTTAATTTCATGAATTTTTCAGGCCTGGAAAAGGAGATTTTAAAATTCCATGACTTTTCCAGGTTTTCCATGACTGTGGGAACCCTGCATTGTCATCCTTGAATGTGAATGGATTCATTCCAAAATGTGGTGTGAAACGCTGTGCATTTTGGACAGAAATAGATTCCACATGTGTACTGTTCAAACTGAAAAAAACACAGATGATTATATAATCTGTAACAGTGGCTCTCAACCTTTTTGTCTTATTATCCCTTAAAATGAAGCAGTGCGTATTTGTAATACCCACCACATGTTGCATATGGAGAGTGGTCAACAGTTTAACCAAAGACGCACTTTCCCTTTTCAGGTTATTTCATTTGATAAATTGTAAGACATGAACTTGAAACTTAAAACTATTCAGTAATTCAAAAAAATAAGACAAAATCTGAAAAAAATGAATATTTTTTCTTGATCTGTAAGACTCATTTATTTCAAATGATGGATAACATCATTTTGGACCAGAACTCTTGAACTATCTCTCATCTGTTTGCAGCTGACAGTTGTGGTGAAGTACTTCTCCCAGTTTGGTTTCTTCCCCTGGACAACCTCCAAGTACCGCGGCATCAACGCTGAGGAGCCTTTCGCTCTGCCCAACATCATTGGGGTGGAGAAGAAAGACGGCTACGTCCTCTTCGACCTCATTCAGCTGCTGGCTCTGTTCTTCCACCGCTCCATTCTCAAGGTGATGTGACCGCTGCAGAATTACTTTGTTGAAATTTATCATCTTGTTAAAATATACCAACATATAAAATATATACTGTACCCATTTTATGATTAATATGGAACGTGCATATCCTCAAAATGGTGCTGGGAAAGATCGAGATCCACATCAAATCCCCATTGAATTCCTGTTTTCTATGGACATTTAAAATCAGAATCTGTTTGACAAATACTACCGGATGTGTCCTCTGCAGTGCCACGGCCTGTGGGACAACAAGGAGGTCGAGATGCCCGATTTCTTCAAGAAGATGAAGAAGAAGGTGGACAAGAAGAGGATGACGGCAGGAGACAAGCCGGCAGCTGAGGAGGGAGGTCGACGCCGGCTGAAGTTCCTCCCCCTGCAGACCTCCACCACCTCCATGTTCTGCAGGAGAAAGAGAGGCAACTCTGGAGAATCTGATGGTGAATATTCAGAAAAAAATATCTAGATTAAGTTTTACCTTAAATAATCCCTGTCAGCATGAGCACTGGTCTTGTAATTTTAGCTGTACAGGAATTCACTTATTTCCTCTACCTATACTCATCTCCCTCCTCACCCTTATACAGCACAACAAATATTGATTTGTGTGTCTCCTTTAAGATGCACCTAAAAGGAAGAGATGCCACTTTGCTGTAAAACAATAATTCTGCCTGATAATACTGACATTTTTCCATATTATGTTTCTTTTTCTTTTTTTTTTTTTTTACTGGAGAGGTGAAGCCCAAGAAGCCGCCCAGCAAGAAGAAGAGACGCCGCCAGCACAAGGCTCCTCTGACCAGGAAGCAGAGGATCAGACAGCAGATCAGAGAGAGAATGCTGCAGGCCAAAGCTGCTATCATAGAAGTGTGCGTGGCTTCACTTTTTTGTGATGTTTATATTCGACTGTAATATAAAATAATGATCGTATTCACATCATTTTAACATTAAGTTAATGATGATTTCTGAATCTGAAGTGTGTTTAAAAATTTGGTCAAGGAAACAAAGTTTGAGTTTATATCGGTTATGGAAATTCAACATTTTATTCATATGAAGCCATGGAAAAGTGAGGGAATTTTCTTTTCTTTCATGGCATTT
>OMLF01039480.1:9667-30284 GCA_900302615.1 Holocentrus rufus | reverse complement strand
TTTTTCCATTTTTTTTTTTTTTTTTTTTTTTTTTTTTTTACTGGAGAGGTGAAGCCCAAGAAGCCGCCCAGCAAGAAGAAGAGACGCCGCCAGCACAAGGCTCCTCTGACCAGGAAGCAGAGGATCAGACAGCAAATCAGAGAGAGGATGCTGCAGGCCAAAGCTGCTATCATAGAAGTGTGCGTGGCTTCACTTTTTTGTGATATTTATATTCGACTGTAATATTTATTTTCAATCGTGTTCACATTATTTTAACTTCTGCTGTGAGATAAAACAGAATAATAAAATTAATGATGATTTCTGAATCTGAAGTGTGTTTAAAAATTTGGTCAAGGAAACAAAATTTGAGTTTATATCGGTCATGGAAATTCAACATTTTATTCATATGAAGCCATGGAAAAGTGAGGGAATTTGCTTTTCTTTCATGCCATTTTCTTTTTTCCCCCCACAGTGCCCTGCACATTTACCTACCCATCAGGCAGTTCTTCTATGACATCATCCACCCAGAGTACAGCCCTGTGTGTGACGTCTACGCCCTCATGTTTCTCATCGATGTGGTCAACTTCATCGTCACCATATACGGATACTGGGCTTTTGGGGTTGGATTGCATTAGTGCTTACATAGATGCATGCACACACACACACAAAAGTGCATTCTGTCCTTCTTAATAGGTGATTACAAACACACAGATCTGGAGTTTTAGTCAACTAAAACTCCAGATCTGCAGAAACATTGTGTCACCAGCTTCCCAAATCGGTTCTGGTTTCAGAAATACAGCGCGGCAGCAGACATCACAGAGTCGCTGTCGGAGGACCAGGTGCCCGAGGCGTTCCTGGTCATGCTGCTCATGCAGTTCGGCACCATGATCGTGGACCGGGCTCTCTACCTGAAGAAGTCCCTGCTGGGGAAGTGTGTGTTCCAGGTGGTGCTGGTGTTTGGCATCCACTTCTGGATGTTCTTCATCCTCCCCGGGGTCACTGAGAGGTCAGGGGTCATTCATTTATTCACCCACTCGCTCTTTTGTCAATTGATCAAATATTCCTTTTACATTAAAGAATCACCCTGCAGGAGTGCAAACACAAGTAATACAAGTTACAAAACAAAATTTAATTTTTCCTTTAGCCACCATTCAGTTTTAGGCTAATAAATAAATACTGATCTAGCCTGCTCTAAAAAATACCAACAACGAGCTGATAAATCTTCCATCCTTGATTACATTTTTTCATCCCAATTAAATATAATCTTTGATGATTACTTTTTCTAACCTTTCATCATCTGTTTTTTTCTCTCCACAGGAGGTTCAACAGGAACCCGATCGCCCAGCTCTGGTATTTTGTCAAGTGTATCTACTTCGGCCTGTCTGCCTACCAGATCAAATGCGGCTACCCCAACCGCATCCTGGGCAACTTCCTCACCAAGAACTACAACTACCTCAACCTCTTCCTCTTCCAAGGGTGGGAACAGTGTTATTGTCAGTCTTATTATATTAGATGATTGGTTTGACAAGAGGGAGATTGTTACTGCTGCCAGAATAAACAGAAATATTATTTTCCAATTTGTTAAGTGCATGCTTGATATTAATGTTATCCAGTTTCCGGTTGGTTCCCTTCCTGACTGAGCTGAGGGCCGTGATGGACTGGGTTTGGACCGACACCACTCTGTCTCTGTCCAACTGGATCTGTGTAGAGGACATTTATGCCAACATCTTTATTCTCAAGTGCTGGAGGGAGTCTGAGAAAGTAAGCCTGATCTGCTTGGAGCTACAGGGCTGTAGATCAGTACCAGTGACATCATCATTTTACCTGGCTCAGAAATTTCTGGCTGTCAAAACTTAATTAGTAACTTAATTATGAGCTTATTCATATCTGTACTCAAAAAGGCAACAACTTCCTTGCACATACAGTATTTTCTCACATTGACATAACAAATAAACCAATATCTGAATCATTTTACTTTAACTCCAGCAGATGTCACTGTTGCTCAGTTTCAGCTTAGTCAATTTAACTTCTGCGAGCAACTTTTATTAATCACCTTATTAAACATGAATATACATTCCAGGATACAAGAAGTATGTTCCAACTATTTTCCATAATCCCTTCCCCAATGTCTTTACTCCAAGTCATTTTAAGACCTGCAGCCTGGATTTGTGAGAGTTTTTGCTTCTTTTTTTCTCAATCCTGGCCCAGCAGATTCCTAATCCAGGGTTTGGTTCATGTACAATGTTAGCATTGCTAATAATCTACTACATATACATAAACTGCTATATACAGAGTTTACTCAGTTGGTGTGGATGGTAATTTCATTATCCCTGTAATTCCTGCAGAAATACCCCCACCCTCCAGGGCAGAAGAAGAAGAAGGTGGTGAAATATGGAATGGGAGGATTCATCATCTTCGCTCTCATCAGCATCATCTGGTTCCCCCTCCTCTTCATGTCATTGGTCAAATCAGCCGCCGGAGTGACCAATCAGCCGCTAGATGTCTCCATCCAGCTCAGCATAGCAGGATATGAGGTCAGGATGGATACAGATACATCATATGTTACGATAACACTGAAGTGACTGTTGTTGGTACTTGGATTAAATCTGTATTTTTGCCTGTAGAACAAAATCTCTGTCTTGGTTCCCCTTTTTCTCCCCTTCAAAATAAAAATTCATCTTGAGCAGCAGTACTGTCATATCTTACAGTAGTGACTGCAGTTCTAATTGCGGTGCATAATTACTGTCCACCTCTAGTGTGTGTCTATGTGTGTTTTCACAGCCTCTGTTCAGCATGAACGCCCAGGAGCAGAACTTGGTTCCCTTCTCCGAAGCTGCATTCAACCGCCTGACCCAAACCTACGCCACATATCCAGTAAGACGCAGGCAGTTCATTCCACTGAAAATCCCAAACTGAGGACACATACATTTTAACATCCCGGTACATGGGGAACATTTTGCCATCATTGTGCTGCCTGTGTGTCTACTGAAGAACAATACGTGGTAGTGGTTTCATTTTCTTGATTTATAATTTTGATGATTGTTTGGTCATTTATTAACTTAAAATCCCAAACACTTGTTGATACCAACTTCACTATATTTGTTTTGTTTTGTTTTGTTTTTTTCTGGCTGCTTGTCAGAATAAAGTAGTAATTTGAAGGCATCACTTTGGGCTCTGATTACTTTCCATGAGCATCTATCATTGTTTGACACAGTATAGGCTAAATGACTTACCAACAAAATAATCAATATATTAATCTACATTGAAACTCATTGTAGTTGGAGCCCTAGCCCTGACACTCTCTCTCTCTCTCTCTCTCTCTCTCTCAGTCTGCTATGCAGTTCATAATGAACTACATGGCGGAAGACATTGTTATTGCTAAGATCAAGAGTGATGCCAGTCTGCTGTGGACCATCAGCCCGGCCAGTCGTGAGGCCATGATACAGGAGCTCAGCAACTCCTCTCACATCTACATGACCTTACGATGGACGCTGGTCAGGTCGGTGTGTGCACAGGATCATGCATGTGTGTGTGTGTGTTTATAGTCGTGTGGGTGTGGTTGCAGGTTTGCATGTGTGATTTTGCACAAGTATAGCACATACTTGTGTTTACCTGTGACTGTATGTGATAGATGTTTGTCCATATACAATCCATACTGTTCCTGAAGTTACCAGGCAAAAAATATACCAGCTTCCTCCCACTATACATGAATATAGATGGTGCATTTTTAATCAAGTAACTACATTTTAAAATAGTACATTTGTGCACACGTGTACATAAAGGGCTGCACAAACTTTTTCCCATGTGCGATTTTGTGCTCCTCTCCTGCCCTCCTCAGGAATGCGTCTGTGTCAATGAACGCCGAGGCGATGGGAGAACAGACTGTGAAGTATGAAGACAAGGCCTTGAGGGAAGGGATAGTCCACATGCTCAAAGGCACCAGCAGCAACCCTGTGTGAGTCAGCACACGCAATCTGATTTATGTTGCTGGTGTATGTAGTAGTTGAGGAGCAGTTCCCTTCAAGTGATACTGATGTTAGTGAACTGCATAATCAAACTAAACAAATCTACTAGTGGCTGTGAGCACTATGAAAGCATGCAAAAAAACTGATAATAATAAAATAAAGCATTCAGTGCATTAAAACTCAGAAAGAAAGAGATTTTAGAGTTTTAAATGATAAAACGCCTTCCTACTGTTGTGAAAGATTTCAGACAAAACTTATGGAAAATGATCATTTCCATTCGCCCCTCTTTACTTAACCAGTTCTCAAAACATTTACAATACATTTGCATGCAACAAGACCAGATAATTTGTCCAATTCTCTCTTTATCTGCCATGCAGGATTATTGATTCTCTGCTGCCGAAATTCATCAGGGGTCCCAAAGGACCCGAGTCTAAAATGGCAACCAGGATGGAAGTTGGTCAGTAATCCTTTATTGATGCTTATTGATGTTTGTGCTTTTTAGAATATCACAAATGATGTGTTACCAAATTGTATTTTTTTGTGCCCCTAATACATAATGAGAGCCATAAATCAACCTCTAGCTATGAGGGATTTTCTTCTTGTTTATCTGGGATGATCATGAGTTATTTTTGGTTTGCAGCAGCCAAGTCAAGGGATGATGTGTTTAATCAGTCAGTTCAGTCAATGGATCATAGTGATCGGTCCCATAGATATCACCTACATCTAAAACATCTGCTCTGATCCCAGCACACTCGGACCGCCCAGAGGACATCCGGTTGCTGGCTTTCTACAGGCCCCTGTCAGTCAAACTGCAGCAGGTCAGCGGGACGTCCGAGGAGGAGGCAGACCAGTGGTGGGTGGTGGAGGAGTGTTCGCCGGTCCCTGCCCTCCCCAGCCCCAGCTGTGACAGTATAGAGATCATGGTGTTCAACGATAAAGTCAGCCCACCCAGTCTGGGCTTTCTGGCAGGACATGGGTAGGTAACACAGCGTGTTTGGGCATGTTTGGCTGAGCATGCATCTTCTCAGGGGAGTTTTCCTGAATATGGACTTGGTTTTTCTGGTTAGTCTCCTCCATGCTCACATTTTTGTTTCCACTTGGTTTTAGTCCCTCACATGCCTGCAGCTTCCTGTAATTTACAATCTAACAAATGTTATCAAGATGTGTGATGATTTTTGGAAAATGTTTTATAATTGTTTTAGGTCTCTTTTATTTATTACTATTTCAGTATTTAAGTTTCTCTTTTTATTTATTCCTGTTCATTTACTGTATTTACTTTTACATGATGTCTCAGTGTGTTTCCAGTTATATAATAAAAAAATGCATACATAAAAAAAAAACTGAGGTGAGTTAGAAGCCCTTTAAACCATCACACATATTCAGCAGTAGAGGATGATGTGTACTCTTAAATTCTCTCTTTATTTCACTCTCTCTTTCTTATTATCACCCACACACACACACACACACACACATTTTAACCTTCCCATTTCCCTTCACTTGTCTCCTCCGCAGCATCGTAGGCTTGTACATGTCGGTGGTGCTCGTCATAGGGAAGTTCGTCAGGGAATTCTTCAACGGGATCTCCAGGTCCATCATGTTTGAGGAGCTGCCCTGCGTGGACCGCGTCCTGAAGCTCTGCACGGACATTTTCGTGGTCCGGGAGACGGGAGAGATGGAGCTGGAGGAGACGCTGTTTGAGAAACTCATCTTCCTCTACCGATCTCCAGAGACCATGATCAAGATGACCAGAGAGAAGAAAGACAGCTAGGGTTAGGCTTGTGTATCATACCTCTGTTGGGTTATGGTCCACTAATCAGAACTGAATGATCTTGAGTTAAAGGTGGAGCAAATGGTACCTCAGGTTGGCCATATTGTATTCCAGTGACCCCACTTTTAATACGGGTTTATTCAATCAAAATATAGTTGGGGGTCAATGTATTTTCAGTCCTTTCATTTTTATCTTAAAAGTGGAATATGAAACCATAATTACAATTCAGAGCAGCTTTTGCTGCTCTGAATTGCTGCTCAAACCTGTATTGTATTGTATTGAATTGTATTGTATTGATCCCATCAAGAATTTCCTTGATGGGATCAATACATCACTTCATTCATTCACATATCAATTTCTTTTACGTGTGGAACTACAAAGAAGTTCCCTGGAAAAGCATTGGCTGTATTGGTGACTAGAGAAAAACTGATTTGACTGTATTGACTAATTATGGTCTAAGTGTGATGATCACTATTCAGTTTCCCCTAACAATCATTACAAAGCTTAATTTTACAGCTGGTTTGCTTTTCATTTTCACTGTTCAATCCCCTAATAAGCACAGAATCCAGGGACTCTCCCTCATATGTGATAGGCACCAAAGAAATATTTTACAGTAACTGAAAATTAATCTCCAAAACAAAAAATCTACCAAGTAGTTATAAGAATAAAGTGCCTGTAATTCTCCTGTGCTAGAGATTACACAATTTTCTCTTCCCTGTACAATGCATGCATTTTTAGTTATGGTTTTGGATTACAATTTTTAGAAATGTATAGTATACCAAACACCTTTCTATATTATTTGGATTCTTGAAAGAAACCTCCCATTAGAATCCAAGAAAGCCTTTATATACTCATGGATCCACACACATTTACCTCTGTAAATATTTTTCTCTACATGTATGTTGCCTAATGCACTGTTTTCGTTTATATCAAAATAAAAATCACTAATGATCAACAAAGCCTCAATGTGTCTTGTAAATAATGTGCACTTGAAGAACAAGGCAATTATGCAATCCAATGCAATGTAGTTCCAATTTCCATCTTTAATACAATTTAATTACAAATGAAAGGGACAAAAACAGGAATTAATATAACTCAGGTCCTCAGTCTCCTAGCAGATCATCCTGATGTCATCCATACTCCATTTTCATCCAGTCACAACAAGGTGTGCAGTGTGGGACGCTGACAGGACCTCACAACCCCGGGAAACAAACTATCTACATCACAGCCTCAGATCCTGGAAGGAGAAAAGAGGGACAGAGACTAGTCAAATAGTATTCTCATTAAAACGAATTTTACATAAATACAGGCATTTCTCATGGACAGTGGAATACATTTTTCTTTGATTACAAATACTAATTTATCCTCCATTGTGTGTCATACTTGGATGAGGTTATGTCAAGTAATCCTGTTGCTGCAACCTCACTCTTTGGGGCTTTTTTGAAAGTCACTAGTAAGCAAAATGTTAAAACCACTGACATACATATTCTGTGCTAAATCACATTACAGATGAACTAGTACCCTACCCAATCGACCTTGTCAACAAACCCTGAGTACATACTGATGTGAATAATGTGTTCGTAAGGGGGCACCATGACTGGGTTAACGACCTAAATGCTAACTACATGTAACATTGGTTTAACCTACATGCTGCGGGTTTGGGTTTGAGGATTCTGACGCTGGACTCTGCGGCCTTCACTGCCTCGGTCTTCAGCTGAGGCTTCAGCGCAGCGCGCACCGCGCTGGCGCAGATAGCAGAGAAGCGGATGTAGCTGCGCAAAGGACACAGTCATCAGCGATGTGCAAAAGGACAGGAACTTACTGACACATAAAATTACTGAAATTTGGAGTGAAGAGCACCACTTCACGTTTTACTACACATACCAGATATTATCTCCATACATGCAATAAAAGTACATGTCGGTTAGCTGTCAGCGGCATGCATGTATGTATTGGAAAGCTAAGTAATGCTAGCATGCTAGGTGCACAGCTTCTTGCCGTATTTACCGAATTGAATCAAGTTCAAGTTCTTCAAAAGAAATTCAGTTAAAATGATAACTCGTTCAGATCACGTTTGTTATACCCAACGTGGACCACAAAAACAATATTATAAGTATTTTACCTCAGGCCTGCCTGTCTCCAGTATGCAACCATCTTGCCTGTGTTGTAGTTTCAAGGACAGGTCGGATGTATGCGCGATTGCGTCATAAGATTACGCTCGTCTTCTTCTTCCTATGTTTTTAAAGCGGTTGGTATCCAGCTTTATGCTGCGTTACCGCCACCTTCTGCTCTATGGGAGTGTGTATCAGACAGTAAACCCTAAACCAACCTAAATCTCTCTAAATAAATAAATCCTAAATTATATTTTATCCCCCATGCTTTACGTCCTAGTCCTTATGCAAAATCCCCATCTCTTTAACATCCTATCCCCACTTATCATTCAAATCTTATATATAAAATTTAAAAAAGTCTCCCTTTAAAAATATCATAAACACTCTGATCTGTCATCTCTCACCCATGCTCGGTAATCTATTTAATGTTAATTCCTGCACCTCTAATTCCCTCAAATTATGCCTCAGCACCTCTCCCTGTGCCTCAAACTTTCTACAACTCCAAAAAACTGACTCCTCACCTGACACCCCTCACACAAACCTGTCTTGTGTTTTCCTGCTAATTTTAGTGTCTTATTTCATCCACAGTGCCCCAAGTTTAGCCTCGGCATAACTGTTTCCTATCTCCTATGTCTACTACCTATCCTAGTCACTTGCACACTCTTTTGCATTTGATACAGATGCCTCCCCTTCTCTTTTCCAAGCCACCTTTCTTGCCACATTTGATTAGTTTTCTATCAAATTAAACATTAAGCTTCCGCTTTACTTACACTAACCTGCATGTCTAACGTTATATTTACTTTCATTTAAGCCCTCTTTGCTATATCATGCAACTTCTCATCCCCTTTCACTCTACACGTGCAGGGACTCACACCTGACCTCCCTAATTAGCAATTCTTGTAACTGATTGAATTGCTTGTTATAATAAACTTTATGGCTGCTTCAATTAAAAGACCTTAAACTTGCTACAACTGAGGACGAGTCTGAAAAGGAAAACGCTCAGATGCACCGGGTCTTTTTCCAGCCAATAAGTCATCAGTTTTGGTTCATGACTGACCAACTTGAGAGTCATTTGTCCAACCCCTCTTCCTAAGCGGCTCTCATTTTTTCATCATCTGTTAACATCACTGTCCGAATGTGTACGTATGTGCATATTGTGACTGGTTGTTATTTTTTTTTTTAGATTCTTCGAGCCTTTACCCTTACTGAAGGACGCGATCGGCAGGACCACTAGGGGGCGTTTTGTTCTTGAGGCTCCATTCAATACTTCTCTCCTTCACGCCCTCCTTCCTTCCTTGCAAGCCGCGGTCACGCTGTCACAAGTCACCGGCTCCCAAGCTCTGACAGAAAAGCCTTTAAAAATGAAGATCTGGGCGTCAGAACACATATTCAAGTGAGTGCTTTTCTTTTCGTGATGTGCGTCATGAAATGTTTCAAACATATGTCTCTTTGAAGCAACTGAAAGCGTTTGTTTGAATCGGTTTTTGTTAGCTTTCCATACTCTAAAACTGGTTGTTGTAAGTTAGCTAACGTTAGCCTTCTTCCCTGGCTGACAGTTAGATAACGTACCGTTAACAATGAGTGTTAGGTAACGTTACCTAACTCTTTATCGCCAGTTACGAAGTTTAGACAATCTTGCAACCCATTGGTTTTCTTTCATTTGTGTTAGTTTTTGAGTGAATGTAGATGGCTGTCTCTTGCTGTGCTGTGAACATTGATGATAATCGTTTTGGCTAACTACCGTTAGCTTGGCTAGTGGATGCTGTTGTTTTGGCTTTGATAGTAGCCGAAGATAGCTAGCCGGGAGGTGTAGTTGCTAACATTAGCCTAACGTTAACACACTTATGTCATTATCTATGTTTATTTTGTTGTGGTACAAGGCAGCCGAAAGTCACGGGTGTCAGTTGCATGCACAGTTAGTGTCCCGTGTCTGAATCACGGGAAAAGCCTCGTTCATTTAATATCACATTATGTACCGCGCTCATTACGTAACGACCCGTCGTCTTGTCAGGAAAGGGTCACTGGGGTAGAATTACAATGATCCCTCTCTGCTTCTGTATAGGGCATTTATGTTTGACATCAAATCATTAGTATTTAACACCGATATAACATCTAGGGCCCAGAAACTGCGGTCTTAGCTGTGTTTTGGTGGAACTAGTAAATGAGTGCTTGGTTACACTCACTGTGTGGAGGGGCGTTTATCACAGCTGTGGATTAATATGGTAGCAGATGCCCTGGTGAATATAATCTCCCTCCCGTTTGCTTTCTTGCATATATTTAAATATTTAAAGACGGTTGGTGTTACGTTTTGTGTTGTTGTTGAAGAAAGCTGACATAAATTGTCCTACACTGACACTACCACATATCATCAAGGTCAGTTTGAAGCACCTTCAGCTGCCTTACGTGAACAGGTGAACTTAGCATGTTAGTTATCAAAATAAATATTACTGCAATTTCCATGTGAATGAGTTAGTATATAAACTGGCCCATGTATTGTGAAGTCTACAGTACCAAGCACCCAGAGCAACTCATACATGGGCCAGATTTAGCTGGTAGCAGAGCAGCGGTTGTGCCCAGACAGTCCCATGACTGAGAGGTCACAGGTTTGATCCCTGCTGTCCTGAAATGTCCTTGACAAGACATGAGCAGTTGCTCCTGTGAGCCGATTATATGCAGTGACTGATGTGTATCTAATGGTATTTGCTAAAAACAACAATAATTCCTTCCGTTGTTTTGAAAACTGCTAAATTGTTACTACTGTTGTTGTGCAGGAAACCTACTGTGTATGCATGGATACATTGGCTAACCCAAGCCCTTTTTCAGGATTTTATTGTACAAAGATACTGTACAAATCCTAATGTTGTTTTCTGTATTAGCTAAACAAGCCACCTGCTGTAGGTTATAGATGTTGTGGTGCCTGATGTCATATGATCTGGGACTGCTCCTCTTAATGTTACTATTGGTTTTAACAGCCACCCATGGGAGACGGTGACCAAGGCAGCAATGCAGAAGTACCCCAACCCCATGAACCCCAGTGTGTTTGGCGTGGATGTTTTAGACAGACGCGTGGACACTGATGGACGGTTACACAGCACCAGACTGCTCAGCACAGAGTGGGGGCTGCCCTCCATGGCCAAATCTGTAAGTTACATGATGAGAGAACGTGTTGAACTACAGGGATGCCCTTTTTATTTTTTTGTTTTATTATTATTACCATTATTATTTACACCTAACCTGAATTCTCTCCTTTCCCCACAGATCATTGGTGTAACGAGAACATGCACTTACGTCCAGGAACATTCGGTGGTAGACCCCAAAGAGAAGACCTTTGAGCTGAAATCTACAAATGTGAGTAGGACTGACTCAGATCATTGTTATTAAGCACACTATCTGTAAGAAATATATTTGCTTGATACGGATATGAATTCACACTCCCTCTCAGCCAGGACGGCTGAGTCACTCTCTGTCGATTCATGCACAGCTGCACCTCCGTCTCACTCCAAGAGGTCTGCAAAAGCTGTAACAAAATCAGTCGGCTGCAGAAGGGTGAAATTGCTGTGGACTGTTGCCATAATTCAAACCAATCCTTTCAGGCCAAAGTCCCACAGTGCAGACTAAACAGATGCAAGCACTCCTTTGTCCACTTGTCCATTAAAACCATAAACTAGGCAAGGCTAGGAGTTAGAGGTCTGTGTTTTTTTCATACTGTGCTTGCATTGTATTTGTAAGTGCGATAGGCAGTGTGTCACTATGTTGCCACGTTGTGCTGTTATGTATCCCATCTTATACAGCAGGCACTAGCAGTGTCTCTTTAAAAAAAAAAAAAGTGGGACAGTAGCGTTTATCTTATCAATCACATTTTGCTTGGGTGGAGTGCTGCATTGGTGCTCACTCACTTGGTAGAAGCAAACTTCTTATTCAGCCATGGCAATGAGTCGCTGTGAGAACAGTTGTGATGGAGGAACTTTTACATTTCTCCAAACCAACAAAGCTCTCTGGATTCCTGAAGACACTCTGTCCACGGGCAGTTTCAGTCTCCAGTGCCCTCTGACCTGTTTGCAGCAGTCAGTATGACTATCAGTTCCACCATTATTGACATGACACGACACACTGTTAGTACTATAGATTTTTCTCTCCCATGTACTATGTCACAGACTGCCAGCCCTGCTAGACTGTCAGCAAACACACCATTACATCTGTCATTTAGTAGCGCTCGAGAGACTGTAAATGCTTCATTGGTTGTTTCTGGCACAATATGCACACCTCAAACAGAATTTAGTAGTGATTCAAAGGTCCAGTTTTATCCAGGTCCCTGCTGTGTAACAGGCCTAGGTATAAGTGCTGCTTTAACCTGGTCAGAAAACAAACCATGTTATGCTAGGGAGCATATCATGTTACTGTAACTTCCAAATTTGGATTCAGCCCGTAAACTGTAATATGCCATCTCTCTTGTTGTTTTCACCCATCTTTCCTGACAAACATAACAAAAATATCCCCTAAAGAAAGAACAAGTGCCTCCTCCAGCAGAATATCAAACTCAGAGCCAGTCTTCATTCAAGATGGTTTTACATTTGAAGTAAATAATGGGAATATTGTCAGAATGACTCTGATCCTGCCAGTCTTTATTACAGTTGCTTGTGAGCTTTTTTTCTACTGCGTTCATTGTAGTCCTCTCTGAAATGAGTGTCAGTTTTAATACTTAAAATGTCATGTCAGAACACTAATCCATACTGTGTTTTGTTCATGCAGATCTCCTTCACTAACATGGTATCTGTGGACGAGAAGTTGACATACAAGCCACACCCGCAGGATCCTGAAAAGTAACTGACTCAGTTGATTTTTTCCTTTTTTTAAATACAAAAGGTTTTTCATAGCATATCTTTCTTTGGAAATAAGGGTTTGCGCAAACTTTTATGAAACTATTCATCATTGCTTAACTGTTCACATGCTAATGTCTCAATACCAAGATTTTCATAATGACTGTGAACATTTATCACTGTAGGGAAACAAAGAGGGAATGAAAAGCCTGAAACTGAACAGTGAAATGTAATATACAAACATGTTCAAATTTCGTTCTCTCAAAATGACATTGATAATATTTGTGATGAGGGGTTATTAAAACTACAAAAAGCGCACAGCATCCTTGCTTGCTCTCGAATGCTACCACAAATATACTCAGTGGTGACACAGCTCCTGATTATCTCCCGTCATGTTAAGCCTGGTTTTCTATTAAATGTTTGGAAAAGTTTACATATTTTTTTCTTGAGATGTTTTACATTTGGCAGTGTGACAGCTTAAATTACGTGATTAGTTTAAACTTTAATGATCCTATGATTTATAGTGAGATGATGTAAATTGCTACAAAACAATGGAGAAACTCTTGCATAATTCTGTCTTTGAAATCTGGTGGTGCAGAACCTTTTCAGCACTGATACTCTGCAGCTGGAGTTTATCAGTGACCTTTACTGATGTGTGATTTTGTGTGTGTGTGTGTGTTCAGGACGGTGCTGACCCAGGAGGCTCTGATCTCTGTAAAAGGCATCAGTCTGAGCAGCTACCTGGAGGGACTCATGGCCAAGACCATCTCTGTCAACGCCAACAAGGTACGATGGCCCTCACCTTCACATCTGTCTCAGTAGAATCTGTCACAGTAACACTCTGCCTGTTATTCATCGGGTGTGGAGAGATAGTGTGTCATTCTACAGATAAACTCAAGTAACTATTGCGAGCTGTTTGTAACATTAGACTCCGTCACCTCTGTCTCAGGGTCGCGAGGCGATGGAGTGGGTCATCAGACGATTAAACACAGAAATCGAGGAGTTGGCGGCGACCGCACGTGGCACCATGCGCGTTCCCATGGCAGCAGCTGTGGCAGACAAATGATCACCTCCTTCCTTCTGCTTCCAACATCATGAATCGATGGATCTTACTGACATTTTCCCCTCAGAGGGGAACTCTCACCTCATCCGCCAGCACAGCCTAATACCACCCTGTCTTTTGGCCCAGTTTTTTTTTTCCCTTTCTTTGTGTGTTTGTCACAAGAACTCACCGTTCTCTCTTCCTCAGCTGCCTGATACTCACCACTGGGTTACAACGCTGTAGGCTGAGACAGTGTGTTGAGCTAATGACAGTTTAAAAAAAAAAAAAAAAACTAACAGGGTTGAATTGGACTGCACTTGAAGCTCACAGGAATTTGTCTTGTGATGTTATTGCTCTTTTTTAATTCACACCGTGCCTCCGTCATCGACTTTTCTCTTTTCCCTTCTTCTTCCGACATCTGTGACTGTGTTGTTTCTGTAAATGCTCTCTTCTCATTGGCTCCTTGACTTCAGTGAGCTGCTGAACAAGTGAAATATGTAACAGTGTTATCTTATACAGCAGTTAAAATGTCGTACTCTGCCAACAGCTGGGTCAAAATAATTATCTGAAATGGATTCAGTTACTTTCTCTGGGTAGGCTGATCTTGCTTTGCACAGTAGAGCTAACTAGAATATTTCCAAAAGTGCAAACCCCGCCCATCTTTCACTCCAGACAAGCTATAACAAACATGCAAAGTAAATGAAATTATATCAGTTAATAACTGACCCAGATTTATTGCTACAAATATGCTGCAAACCATTTTTATCTCCTATTCAGTGAGGGCAGTTACTGAGCAGCCTGTATTTGAAGGAACAATTCACTACTTGGGAAGATGGATGTTTTGTCTTTTAGTCTTTTCTCTTACACTTGTGACGTGGTGTCTAGCTACAGTGTTACATATAGGAGAATGTGCATACTTGAATGTTATTTTAACTTATTGTCAATATGCATACTTACAATACACTTTGGTGACAGAAAGCACTCGTCTTTGGGCGGCACAGAGCTGCAAAACGCGTGTCTGAGCTCTGAGCAGCGTGGTGGCATTCACAACTGGGTTTGACCTGTTGTGAATGTTCACCATCGTCATAGGAAGACCTCTGCAGTAAGGCTACGTTCAGGATCGCTAAGTGTGCCAACAGGAAATGGCCAGAAAGCAGGAAGATGTTAATTTATCACACTTTTCGGACTTGTCCTTTAGTGATCCTGAACATATCCACTTTGTATGCTCTGCCCATTTTTTTTTGTTCCATATTGTTGATGGTATTTATATGGTACTTCTCAATAGTGAACAGTAACAGAGGCTGTTAGTTCAACTTTACTCCGTTTTAGAAGCTCTTAATTTAACATTTTGCAAGCAGCAGTGCAGTTTTCATACCACATGATTTTCCTGGTTTATCCCACAGAGGCCATTGAGGTGCTACAGTGTTGACTTTGTTTCAGTTCCCCTGTAGCCCTCATTCACAAAGACAATATTGAGCTGTAGGCCACACAATAAACTCCAATCTTTTTTTCTTCCTCCCCTTAACTTCTTGTCCTCCCTCACAGAAGAAGCTTTAATAAGAAGTTTAACAAATGAAAGTTTACAAAACTGGGATTTCTGCTAACACAAAACCTTTTTTTTTCAGTGTTAGTATCCAGTCCCAGACTGGAGCTCAGCATCGCAAAAGTCTTGTGAAATGCTCTGCAGTTAGTATCTTCCTAAGCTATCAGATCTGCTTAAGTTCATCATGTCTTTGTAAAGTCATCGTTAAGATCTTGGTGGTACAACACTGCTGGTCAGCTTCGTAGGGATCCCATTCGTTTGGTAGATGCTTTCATGTCAGGTAGTTGGTCTTTTACAAACCTGCTTCCAATCCAGCTAAGCTTCTTTTTTAAAAGCTTGTTCATACTGTAAATAACTGTTTTTCCAACACACCATGCATTGCCAGATTTAGGCTTGTGGAGAAAATTGTGGCCTGCCATTGCAACTGACCGATCAACAGGCCAGTAACCCAGCAGTCTCTTGTTTCATGGATGAAGTGTGATGCTTTTCTATGCGGAACATTTTGAAAACAGTGGCTGTACATAGGTATATATTTATATTTTGGTTGGCGTTACACACATTCCAAGAATGTCAAAATGTAACGGAATTAAAAAAAGAGTGCACATTGAAATGATTTCAAAATAAAGAGATGTCATTGTTTCATGAGTCCGGTGTGTTGGAGTCCTGTGTGAAGAAAATCTGCAGAGGTTAAAGCCTGAATGACGGCACTTCTTGGGCACTTGGACTCTTGAGGTGCGTTCTGGAGTATGTCAACCCAGTCCGTGTGGACCACCTTATTGCAGGTGACCAGTGTTCAACCAGTGGGATTTAGATCAAGTCTTAAGTTCAGACTTCACTTTTGTAATGCATTCTCATAATCACTAAATTGAGCATTGCCTCAGTCATTTCACATCTTTACAATTCTCTCTGCACTTTGTCATAAAATGTAGTAATCATTCATTTAGCTTATCACTGAATTGCTTCAGAAGTGAAAACCTAAATAAAATCAAGATGTTAATAATTAAATAATTTCAAACAATATATCGGTGCCTACGGGAACTGAAATGTGAAACAGCCAATTCACTTTTTGTGTTTGCAGGGTTATAAAAGTCATGAACTTTAGTCCTCTCTCAAGCAATATGCATGCAACTGAAAAGATATTGAGAAAATGAGCATAAAGGTCTCATAAGAATCATTGTCCCTCAACAAATTATAAAATACCTTTAATTGAAATTTGAATCTAAAATCTACTCATGCACTCTTCCATCAGTGTTGAAAATTCAAGAAATTTATATTAAAGCATAAAATTCAGATTCCAAAAACAGGTGCAAATATTCATCCTCTTTGCTCACTGAAGCTAATCACATTTCATCTTATGGCTATAATGAGTACATTTTATCACTCTACTTTTACTTCTCTTGGCAGAAATTATAATCAGGGTCTGTTACTACATACTAACATCTGTGTGTGTGTGTGTACATTACATCTTGTTGAGCAGCATGTAGATGTAATTCAAGTTCAATCACTCCCTCCATTGATTTGACTTTATGCACTTTGCTAGGTAAGTTAGGTGTTTACAGTATAGAAAGGATTCTTGATCTTTAAAAGCCCAGGACCCAAACTGGAGTGATCTTTCTTCATCTTCCAAATAGTATTCACTGATACACTGGTATTTTTGTCATAATCCAGTTTGGCTCCCAGTCCAAAGTTTAACAAACACTGCTGAATAGGAATCTGTACTGGTATAAACAGCAAGCGTCCATGTTGACAGAATTAAACTGTCCAGCGTGTCTCTGTTAGTAGAAGCCTCTCTCTGGTAACCACACCTCAGCATCTGATGAGAAGGCTACAAATCCCTGTGAGGAATGATGAAGATAGAGAGTGAGCTTTCAAAAAATAACCTTAATTCCTCCTCAAAAGCAACATCATTAAGTGTGCTCTGTCTAATTCTAATGCATACTCTATCTGATGCATGTACAATTTTCTGTGTATTCATAACAGAACCGTTCTTTGTCTTTGAGCTGCAGCAGAAATGTTCCAAAATTAAATTTTGAAATGGCCACAGGCTCAGAAAAACAAGCACTAACGTTAGCTGTATGTGTAAGAAAGAGAGAGAGGCAGAGAGATTCAGACAGATGGATACAGACCTCTTCCACCTTCACAACAGGGCTGACCAGCTGTGCGTATTTCATTCTGGGTAAAACAAAGCCCTGGGCCAGCATTTCTAAAATAGACAAGTGCAAGTCAGGTCAAGGAGCGGGTACTCAAAGCACAGCGACACACACCCTCTGTGTAAATCTGCAGTAGTCCAGTTACAGAATATTGTGCTTCACTTCTGAAGGAGATAATGTTTTATCTGCTGAAATATTGAAAGGTTTGTATTTCAGTGAGCTGGAAACATTTTCCATTTTAGACATTCAGCCAACACTCTTATCCAGGGCAAATTCCAATTAGTGCATAAAATTCACTTCACCTTAGTGCCCGTCAAATATTATTACAACTCAGACTCACGATTCAGTTTTGACAAGACTCCCATCTTTATCCCCATCTGCACAAGGTTTTGTAAAGAATCAATCTGCAAAGAAAAACAAGAATGACTCTTATACTCACTATTTGATGCTATTTAGATGATGAACATTAAATAGAATGTGATTTGTGTCCTGTACCTGAACGGGTCCCACTTCACTCGACACCAGTGTCAAAGTGAAACTGTTTGAAAGAAAGCAATGGTGTTACTTTGACCTTTGACCTTGTAAACTCAAGATTAGTTCATATGAATTTTACCAGATGATGCTTACTTGTCCATTGTCATGGAGCCCTTGAGTTTTCCACCAGCAACCCACATTTTCCCACTGAACTGAGAGTCCTGTAAGATGTAAGAGTAAAATTAATTAATCAGTTAAAAAAACAACAACGATACATGTATTTATATTGGGCTATTGCCGAGAACCACAAGTACTCACAGCATTGAGTTTGAACAGCGGGGTCAGGGTGGCGTTGGGTTGGACGGCGAAGGCCTTGATGACGCCCACGAGGCCCAATTTAACAACATCAGGCTGGAAGGAAAACATTGGCGTCTCGCTGGCATAAACGTTCAGGTTCATCAGCAGGCCTGGATATATCTTGGGAAGCTAAAGAGAGATTTTGATAGTGAGCTTTTTAATAACATTCACAGCATGTTTTGGTAGGCAGCACACAGTGATCAGTGGCAAGAAAATTAGAGGAGGGAGAGAGGGGTCGACATCAGACGAGCAGAGACTCATCTCCAGCTCTCGTGGTGGATATCATGCAACTGGGAGTGAGCACAGAAACAATAAAGACGTCAGCCAGCGATGCAAGAACTCTGATGCACTACACCGCAAGACCTGAGGCCGCACTTACACAAGAAAGATTCAGGAGAAGACAATAATGGCTGGGCAAGAAAAAGAGAGGGAGGAGGGCAGACAGAGAACAACTGAAGGAGGAAAGTGAATGAAGGAAAGTGAAAGTTTTATGCGCAAAAACATGCAGAGGATGACAGGCAGAAAATGCACGTAGACAAGCATCCCCACTGAAAGAGGAACAGCAAAAACGAAAAAGAAATGATAATAATAGTAATAATAATAATAATCTGGTGTCAGGTGTTCTTTAGTGTTAAATAACAGCCTTGACAACAAAAAGTTTAACTGTAATCTGTCATTGAATCAATAGTTGAAAAGACGGAAGAGCTTTTTGTTCCTCTAACCATTTTTGGTCTGTTTTTATTTTGAGGAGCTGATATCTGAGTCAGTTTCTGTTCCATGTAATGAGACAAGTCAGTAGCGATTTCATATTCTAAACCTGACAGATGGAGAATGTCTTACCTGAGGAATGAAACGCCCCATTGAAGTGGTGTTTAGGTGGATAGGAGAGGAGGGAGGTATCTGAGATGGATGAAAATTAAATTGTTAAATTCATTTTATCCAGCAGTGCACTGGGGGAGACAGACTGATATATGACTGAGGGGATGGATGTTTTCTGTCTGTCTCCTGTCTCCTCTGAACCGTGCTTACCATGCTGTCAGTGATGACGGTATTCAACCATCCAGCTGAGTAGTATCCATAGGAGGCCGAGTTCACTGTGAATTCAGACAGGCCTGCTGACATCATGAAGCCCGGCTGCCCAGGCACTTTGAAAGGCTTTGGCTTGAAGGGAGGGTCTGCATGACTTTTGACACGGTGGAACTCTCCCTTTAATTCAACAGTTGCACATTAGTCCTTGCAATCAAGCGCAAGTGCAATCAATCACACAACCTTGAAACTTAAAAGAAAGCGAAGCAAAACATGACTCAGTCATCAGTCTTACTTGATATTTTTCCAGGCAGCATATTTTGGCAGAATGTTTCAATGCAAATTTATCTATTTGGAATCACAGATTAGTTTTTGTTTTACATACTACAAATTTCCTTTCATATCACAATGATTGACAAAGTATGTTGCAGAGAGAAAATGCAAATATTTGTGTATATTTCAAAAAAAAAAAAAAAATACAACTGAAATGGGCTACCCACTGGGACAAAGAGGCTCCAGGATTTGAACATAGAGTGCATAGAAATAATTCTGTTTAACCATCATCTGTGTGAGGGAAATGCATCCTTACCTTCAGTCCCAGACTCAGACTTGAAGCGTCTATTACAGACAAGTTGGTGAGAGGGATGTCTAAGGCCAGAACTGGATTAACATCGAAAGAAACTGTAAAGAATATAAAAGAATCATTTGTAATGTGTCTGAACATACAAACCGAAGTGTTATGTAATTTCTGATATCAACCAGTGCCAACTTTTTTTTTCTTTTTTTTTTTTATCATGGTCAGATTAATCTTAGTTGCTGCAATACCGTTCATGGCCTGTAGGTAGTGCTCCAGTTCCTCAATGTACTTCACTACAGCTGGGCAGATCTGGGAGAGAAAGCATCAAGAGGCTGCTGTTAGAAAGTGCTTATCATTGAAAATACTGCATGCTGCACACCAAGCATTTTGCATCTGAGTATAATCTGAAGATCATGCCAAATATACCACTGATCTACATACATGACAAACATGAAGAGGAATACTCACATGATCCTCAATTTCACCTGTGATACGGCCCTGGAAATGCTCCACCAAAGGCTGGAAGATCCAACTAGTGATAAGGGAGAGTGCAGAGCCGAAATCGTGACATCAGTGTGATTTCTACTGAAATCTCTCTCTCTCTCTCTCTCTCTCTCTCTCTCTCTCTCTCTCTCTCTCTCTCTCTCTCTCTCTTACTGTACCTGGCCCCACCGTGGAAGTCAATCTTTGTGCTTCCAACTTGAGCACTGCAGGCGTCACTGCTGATTTGCAGGTGTCCATCGACATCCTTCCCCAGCCTAACTATAGAGGTGACATCCACGTTGAATATAGCCAGGTTGAATGATCC
>OMLF01039476.1:0-11990 GCA_900302615.1 Holocentrus rufus | reverse complement strand
TGAGTCACAAGGAAGGAGTCTCCAGCAATCTGTTGTTTACCCTCATATTACTCATGGTAGGGCTCGCTATTTCAATTACAGTGATATTATTCCAACTACCAATCAAAGAAAGCTGTTTCTCTGGTTTATCACCCCCTCTAAGAATCAGATTGAAGTTGAATTATCCAAAAAACAATGATTATCCCCTTTCCCCTTGACGGAAAATCAAGCTGACTCTCTCTGGGTGGAGGTTGCTTCGTCAATTTGACTTTCGGAGCAAAAGGATGACAAGAACATCGGACATTAAAGCTGTGCGGTTTTCCTGATCATTAACGGGAGGGGAAATCAGGACAGATTTTTGAAGGTAGAGAGGATAATTTGGGGGGGTGTAACAGAGAAGTACTGGAAGAAATTACTGCTCTCATGGAGTATTAAGTACTGTGGTGAAATTACTTTTGAAGTGACAATTGACATGTTGACCCCCGGTTGACTTGAATCCTGGATGAACAATTTCACACTGGGTTTCAAACTGGGTTTTCCACAGGTTGAAACTTAAAGGCTTCGCCCAAAATCAAATAACTTTTGAGTCCAGAAACGTGCAGGACCTGGTCAAGACACGTGTAAAATTCAAATTAAAAGAGCACTACACATATTTTGAAGTGATATGAGAAGCACTTTGAGGTCCAAAAGGTGCAGGCAGCAGCTACAGACTTGAATTTTTTGGTGCTCGATTTGATCTTCAGTGTCGGTGCGAGCCAGCGTGTCAACATCTGTTCAGTGTCAAAATGTTTGTCGGGCTGCGCTAACTTTTGGCAGAGGGACACTGGGTTCGATTTCAGAGTGACAATTTCATCACATTCGCACTGTCAATCCATATTGCAAAAATATCATAACGTAAAAACTCATTTAGACCAGTACTGAGTCCGAAAGTCTTCTTCTTCTTCTTTTTTTAAACAAGTGAACAAATAATTTCACTTGCCACTTCTTTCGAGACGATTCTCCCTGCACTTGTGTTTATTTGCGGCGCTTTAAAGTCGACACGGCTGGAAATTAAAAAAGCTTTTTCCATCAGCCGTTGAGATAACTGGCCGGTTAATTCAGTCAACATATGTGCATGCCAACATGCCACTCATTTCTCCTTTAATCTCCTGCGAACTCAAACCAAGTGGGATCCCAGCATCTCGGGCCTGATGTGAGGAGCCCTCGCATGTGTGAGTCTGGAGCAGCAGCCAGGGAAAAGCACTGAGATCTGCTACAAGTCAAGAAATCCTTCATTAGAAATCAAATATGATTGAAAAATTATGGGAGTGGTGGATGAAAAATAAACATGGGTGGAAGCCGCTTCTAACAAAATGAAACGGCTCTATATTTGACAGATGACACTGCATGAAAACAAGGATTAAACTGTCAATGCCCCAACTGGATAATTGTGTGTGTGTGTGTGTGTGTGTGTGTGAGTGAGTGAGTGTGCACGATGCATATTTAAAACATTTGCAATCTGATGATGAAAACAAACCCTGGCACATTAGCATGGAGAATTTCCCGGCTCCGCACGCAAACTTAGGCCAGGGGAGGGCCCCAGTGTGTGTGTGTGTGTGTGTGTGTGTGTGTGTGTGGGTGAGCCCGGCAGCTGTTTAAATTCAGTCTAACAGAGTTCTCTCTGCAACATGCCAATTTAAACACGATCCTCGGGGACAGAAACAGAGCCTGACACTTCTCCTCTCTTCACCACCTCTCTGTCATTTGTTCCCTTTCTCCTTCGCTCTGACGTTTCCTCCTCCTCTTCCTCTTCCTCCTCTTCTTTCTTCCTCATTCTAGCTAAACTTCATCGGCTAATTTCCTCCTTTTCAAATGCTCTCCTCCCTTTCCTCCTTTTTAAAACGATAAAGTACCTCGGAGCTCTCTTACTTCCACGCGATCACTCTTTTTTCTCCAACGTCTCGAGCTAACAAGCCCTCCACACTCTCTTCTCTGTCTTCCACATTAGCTTGTGCGTCGAGCATCAGGTCACATTAACCCTGACGAGCTGCCCCCCCACATGATATTATGATATGACCGGTCCCTTGCTCTCTGTCATGTACCGTCTTTAAGAGATCGTGCCATTGTGCCTGATGAATAAGTCATTAGATCAGCGCCGCGCTCGTTCCTGAAAGGCCCGCAGGCTTCGTGCCTGTGGCTCGATTTCTAATAAGGTCACGGAGCACAAAGGAGCCGCGGCGGCAAGACAGCGGCGCTGCCATGATCCGTGGTAGCATGGGATGGTGGGACACATCGCTCAGAGTTGTCAGTGCCAGCCAGATTACAGGATCGGATCGATATTTGGGTTTGCTGATATATGGGGCCGGCGTCGGCCTTTCAGTAAGGCTGCACTCCACTCGTCAGCTTGAATCGCAAAGTGCAGCTGAAACCGAAACAGCGTCCTGTCTGTACTAATTGAGATGCTGCAGCTTTGGCTTATTTTACCCAGATGAAATTGGGAAATCACTATGAACAATAACTGAAATCCTCTCCGCCCACAGAAAGTGAGAGATCCAACCTTTAACCAGCAGTAAGTGAGCACTCTAAAAAAAAACTCGATCCACCAACAACAGCTTTATCACCAAGAAGCAGACATTTAGTACACGGACTGTCCCTTTACACTATTTCTCCATATTTAAGCCCTAAAAATTCAGACAGTTACCTCTCGCCGCCTCCAATGGACAAAAATGTCGCGTGCAGCTTTGATGAAG
This sequence comes from Holocentrus rufus, assembly GCA_900302615.1. Taxonomy (NCBI): domain Eukaryota; kingdom Metazoa; phylum Chordata; class Actinopteri; order Holocentriformes; family Holocentridae; genus Holocentrus; species Holocentrus rufus. Next base: position 9,282 of record OMLF01039476.1, on the reverse strand, counting down.
TCCTCACTAGAATCAAATGCAGCACAAAATCCAGCACACTTTATATCAGCAGCTTCAAATCCAAATAACTGGTTTTGGCTTTAGGCAGTTTTATCTCTGATAACCCTTGAAAGGTGTGTCCCATGACTCAATGTCTGTAATTATTTTTTTATTTACCCATTAGGTGAGATGAGCTCATTAAAATCTGAATTAATGACAGTTATAACAGCTTGCAAAATGAAAAGCAGTTAGCTGTTTAAATGGATTGAAATGGTTTTAGTGCTAGAGGAGTGATACTCCTCTGTTTGTTTTTAAATTGATGGGCCGTGGCTGCAGATGCAGGCATGATCTGTCATAACTGGATGGTTTGAATTTCCATATAATAAGGCGACATTCCAGGCCGAGCCGGGTCCCCAGTGCCTTCAAATACAACAACACAAGAGACAAAACAACCACAACTCATCTCATGAAAAGAAAGAAGGAAAAAAAAAAAAGAAAAGAACCAACAGCAACAAAACTTATAAAAATAGCATTCCTCTCTTCCATTATTCACTCGCTACATCCTTTTCTTTTTTCTTTTCTCCTCTCCTCCTTTCCGCTGAAACTACAGTTTTAGCCACTCAGAAAGCCTCAGAGAGCTTTTAACATGAACTCCCCCAGTGGGCCTTTAGCGCCGGTGATGTCAGGATACAAAAAAAAAAAAAAAAAAACTCCAGTAGGGGCCAATGATCCGGTGCAAACACACACAAAAAAGAGTCGACTGCGAAGGGTTTACATTTTGTATCCTGATTTCCTCTGCATGGCAGGAGGATTTTGAACGGAAAATGCTGCCTGGCTCCAGAAATGTGACCTTTATCTGGGCAAGACGCTTGCCTTAAATAAACAAAACTGTCCTCAAAAGAGAGGCCTGTCTCAAGATTTAATTCCACAATTGTTTCTCATTTTCTGCAGTGTGTGTATGTGTGTGTGTGTGTGCTGAATCATCAGCCCCCACTGCAGTCCTTCCCTGACATCACCGGTGTGAAGAAATGTCAAGTGAGGTTGATAAGTCTGGATACAAAATAAAACCCCGTGCCAAGCTTGTCATTTTTTGCAGTGCTCTCTCTCTCTCTCTCTCTCTCTCTCTCTCTCTTTCTCTCTCTCATGCCCACAAACATACACACACATGTACACACATCCCAGCTAAATCCCAGCGAGCATTAGGGCCCGGTCTATGTTCTGTTTACTGTTGAACACTTAAGACATACCTTCCTTTCTGCTGGCTAACAAATAACGCCTGGGGGGCTGCAGGGCTGAGCCAAGGACTAGTCACGCAACTGGGCTCTCTCTCTTTTTCTCTCTCTCTCTCTCTCTGGGAAGAGGGAGGGAGGCTGACACACACACACACACAAACACAATCCTGACTGGATTCCTGGCTGCCTGGGTGAGACGTTTCCCTCTCCGCGCGGCGCTGTACCTCTTTAATAATGTGCCTGAACGCCGTCAGTCAGATATGATCTCGCTACTGTTAACTGATGTCTGCCTTGACTTTCTCCCTCTTCGGGGCGCTCGGGAACGTGTGTGTTTGTGTGTGTGTGTGTGTGACAGAGTGATGAGGCAGGGCTGTCTTTACCCTCTCTCCCTTTTGTCGTACCTTCTGCTTGCGTCCCTCTCCAACCCTAAAAATATTTTGTCAGGTTCACTCACACGATCATAATTTGGGAGAGAGCAAGGAGTTCACGCAGGGTTCAGGCTGCTCCGGGTGCACGGAGCGCGGTGAAAGGCCTGCCAGCCGATAAATAAAAAAATAAAAAAATAAATAAAACCTTTTCAAACACCCTTTTACGTCACATTCTCACGTCCTCTTTAATTAGACCTTACCAGGCTCTTTTCTATTCTTTTTTTAGAGGAAGATATTTTCGGTGAGTATCAGTGAGATTTAGATGTGGAATTTGCATTACGCTCTGTCTGCCTAACCTCTTCTAAAACTGAAAAAGAAGACCCCCCCCTCCTCCTCCTCCTCCTCCCAAAGCTTCCCTGAATATCCCTAACTTCATATGACATGACCTGAGTAACTATTTTTACTAGGGCGCGTTACCCACTCCTGTTTTCCCATATCAAATGCTGATGAAAGAGGACCTCATCTGGCTGACGGTGGTTAGCGTATCGAGCTGTATCGGGTCATATGCCACCTTTGGTTAGCGACCTTTCCAACTGCACGGAAACATATCGATTTACATTAGTGAGCAACAGCAGGCACCAGGCCCGGGCCGCGGCTACACACTGAACCATGCTTCAATTAAGACAAATGGAGGTGACAGACATGACAAATGGCCTGATGTACAGTACGCCTAAGTACCCAGCCACAACCCGAGGACGTGTACGTGCCACAGGTCAGCAGACATGTACAACATACTGAGGACTTTTTTTCAAAAAGTGCACCAATGAGGTGAAGCCGGGCAAACGTCATTATCCTTTATTGATTTCCCTTATTAAATGTCTTCCGATCACAAAGGAGGGGCTGCTGATAAAGAGAAGAAGAGATTTTATTTTATTTTTGTTTAACACTTTCATGTGCAGTATAGCACTGATGCTGCTGAAATAAAACTCAACAAGACTTACTGACACTTGATGTGTATTGTTTTTGGAAATATGACTTATGATATACAGTCACTCTAGGATCTGATTCAAAATTTTCCCATGGTCTCGTGTTAAAAAATCAAACAAAAAGCGCAATAAATTGTAATATTGAATCGCAATACTTAAGAATCGCGATATATATCAAATTGGTACTCAAGTATCGTGATAGTATCGAATTGGGAGATAAGCACATTGTTCCAGTCCTAATATTTTGACTTCTACGGAACAGTTGAACTTTGAACATGAACCTGAAAGTGTTTTACCAGCAGCTCTACGCAACAGAAATTTAGTCACGATCTCATTGGTTTCCCGTGGCGAGGCCTTCGTATCGTGCCAGAGCGGAGTTTATTCATCAGCCACTGTGAATAGTCCCTCCATCCGCTCGGTTTAGCCAACAACAGATCGTATTACTGACACCAGTGAGCCTTTTATCAGGGCGGCCATCTTAAATTGGTTGTGCGGTAGCTAATATTCCCTGGGTGTTCACTGGGAGGAAACGGGTGGCGGTTTGAGCCAGGATGGCGGCCAACAGTTGGGTTCAGGGGAGTTGATCTGTGTCATGTCATCAGTCGGTCCATTGTCGCCCAACCATGTGCAAAGTCTCAGATTCACGCAAACACATCAATAGAAGAAGATGGGTGATCCTGACAGTGAAGAAAAGTGATTAATGGTTCAATTTTTTTCTATTTTATGACAAGTACAAGACTACCATCAATTTGTTCCTCTGTATTTACAGCATCATAAAACGTCGAATCCTAACCCAGGCCTGATTTAGAGGCCTGAATTTAAACCTGCTGTAAGAAACACACTATTTATTCTTTTTTTCCAAGACATACCACTGATCACATGCAAAATATTTCCCTTGGGCCAAATATATTCCAGCGTTTCGCAAATGGATTCAGTTTTCTGAAATCCAGCAAACCCACAATAAACAGTCACAAGACTCTGTCCAAACTCAGGAAGCTGTTTCCGTGCAGAAGCACTCAGATGCCACAAAACATTTAAAAAATGGCTTTTCCCGAGCTTAATGAGTTATCAAATGGGCTTTTAACATGTGGCTTTGGGCAGTACTAAGTCTGTTAGGCATATTGTACGTTTGCACGGAGATCAGTAAAGTCTGTTTGTTGCGTAGGGGGGAGGGAAATAAATTGGATATGTGAAATTGTTAAATCTAACCCATGAGGGTTGTAGTGGGGGTTGAGCGTGGCTCGAGTGACATACTTAAAAATAACTATGCTGCTAATCAATGGCACAATAAATGCTTTAACATTATTTTCAATTCAAGTGATAGTTAAATCACAAAAGTACAGTTTGCAGACTTAGTGTGGTTACCATCTCACATACTTTGAGATTTCTGATCTAATTCCTTCTGTAACCACACCTCAGCACGTTATAAACTGTTCTGTGTGACGACAGCTGGGGTTTGTCATGTTTGTAGAGCTACTGCATGCTAAAAGTGCTGCCATAATATAATCATCAGCCTAAACTCCGGGGGTATCGGTGCTCCCGTTGCCTCCCTCCTTCCTCCTCTGTGCTTCCCTTGCCCAGGCGAAGCAGCGCGCTAGGCGGTAGCCGTGATAGTAATTACACAAGACAGCTTCCAACAATAGTGTTGGGCCAACAAAGGCTTCTGCTCCCTCTGCATGAGTCCTGGCTGTCTATTCACACTCGCTCAAACTCAAACACACACACTCGACTCGTCCGTTCACACACACACACACACACACACAAACACACCTCCCATTGCTCCTCGGCCGCCACTAGCTGTTACAGTTAGCGTCTAACGCGGGGCCCCCTCGGCACCGATTTGAGTAATTCACTTATGGCCTTTTGTGATCCCGGGGGGCTCTCCTGGCCCGCGGGCTTTGTTGGGACAAGTCCACTCAAGCGAGTTCAGTGTCCGTGGCACGAGAGGCCAGGCAGGGACAAAGCCAGTGTCACGCCTTTGATTCAAGCAACTAATGAGTTAGCTGTGAGGATCCTAAATGCATACGGCGGCTTCGCCATTCACAGCTCTCGACACATACAAGGGATTAGCATGGCTGCTCCGTCGCACTAGTTAACAGCTATTGTGTGGCAGATTATTATAGAGGGGGCAAAGACACATGCAAGTGGGTGGGAGAGCGGGCCTACATGCAACCAAGGTGCAGTTTGGCAGGGAATCATTAGGCGGGTGACAACATCACATTAGGCGCAACTGAAGGAATACATTAACATTTACACTGCTACTATACATCAGCCACTATGTATGAACATCAAAACTAGGATTAGACTGATATAATGGTGTGCTGACACACTGGGCCAGTGTTGGGGTTTTGAATAACAAAAGCAGACAGCAATAGCTTTTATATAACAGAGTCAGCATTGTCCATTTCTAACATAATAGAGATTTTACCCAACAGTGTGTAAAAGCTGCAGTGAAACCTGCCTTAATAAGCTGCCTTGCAACCTAAAACATTTTCATTATAATGATGGTCCTAATTTCAGTGGGAATAAAACTCTTGGGAAACAGTGAATGCTTATAACTATGATTTCTTTTTTCCCGCATGAAAATTCATACACCAAATATCAGCACTAAATGTTCGTTGTCAGCTTCGATGCAAAAATTCAGTATTGGTATCAATATCAGCATCACTATCAGTGTTCAAACAGCCTTATCGGTCTAACCCTACTCACACCATGTAATTACAGTTATCGCGTGCCAAAATAAAGGAAAGGAATGATAAAACCCCGAGCATTGGCATTAGGTTAACCATGACAGCAAGAACACATTAACATTTACACAGGAGATGTATTAAGCGGCCATACATCTACCTTTGTATATAGAACTTGTGGCACGGGATTATAGACGTTGCATGCCGAGGAAAGAGGAAGGAGAAAAGCCTGAGCGCTGGCATTTAGGCTGATCACGCACTCTTCACGAAGCACAAGGAGATGAGAGGTGATTTTCTTTTCACTGAGGTCAGTGAAACACACAGGGGCAGAGCCCCATAGGGAATGAAGGAGAGAGAGAGTGAGAGAGAGAGGGACAATGGAGCCTTGGACACAGGGTCAAAGAAAGAAAGAGAGAAATTAAGAAAGAAATTAAGAAACCATTGGAGAGAAAGAATACCATGCATAGGAGGTCATTGTCTCTTCTTCACCAGTACACATTCTCTCTCTCTCTCTCTCTCTCTCTCTCTCTCTCTCTCACCCACAGACATATATATACTCAATGGGATGTTCTGATGCATTATCTGCCTGGATGTGTATTGATCACTGTGCCTAATGTGGATCAAGATAAGATGATCTAATGAACTGTTAAATGAAAGCATGAGAATGTGACCTGCTGGTGGGACGGTTCTGTATATTTCTGGGGTATGAAAGCTCAAACCGCACTTCTGTTCACTTTTTATGACCATTTCAGAGAAATTCACCATCCATACTGCCGTCTTCTGCATGCGGGGCTTCCCCTTTTTCTTAGCTTTAAATAGTAATTGCTCTAGGTAAACCAGGGATTCCGTGCCACCAAACAGCGATGGCCAGTCAGCCTGCATCCGCCCTCAGGCTTGTTTTGACACATGACATTCAGCTGATATGATGGACTGATGGGATGCAACTCTGGCTTCCCTGAGGCTTCCATGCATCGCGTGCTGGAGGACTAAAAACCGCGCCACTGTCCAGCATCGAGAAATCAGCATTTTAGCACGGATTCAACGCTCCTCAAGTTGATACTAATTAACCGGGAAGTTTAACTGACAGCGGCGATCCTACTGGCTAATTCCTTGTCCTCTGACACCGTGATTGGACGCCGACGACGAGGGGCACATGAAAAGGTCAATGGGGTTGACCTTCAGGAGTTTTGCGGTTTCCTTCAAAGACGGTGGATCTCACGATTCACAGAGACACCCGGTGGCATGCCACTCCCAAAAGGTCAAATCCACAAGCCTTTGTTTCTTGCCAGTCTTAATTGTATCAGCATGAGGATAGAGTGAGGCGGAATTTCAACAAGTGCCTCATAAGGATGTGGAAAAGGAAGCTTTCCAATTACTCAGAGAGGATGTACTGATAAGGCAGTTACCTCGACTCACTGTCCAAAAATGATGTAAATATTTGAGCGGTGGATGTTTGGTTTACTGAGATGGACCAGTCCACGATATTTCCCTGCTTTCCGCCCAGTGCATGCTGGGATAGGCTCCAGGAATAACAGGACTAAGTGGGTAAAGAAAATGAATGAATCTTATGTTTAGAGCGGAAACATATGCATGGATCGATCTGCAGTTACCTAACAGGAGAAAGGGCAGCGCATTGTGGAGGTCTAAGAGGAAGCCAACAAACCATCAAAAATTCAACCTACTGTTTCCTTGTATGATTTACAAATTCTCAAAACACTGGTTTGTACGGAGAGAGGGTCCAGGAAAAATCACAAAGGGGCATTTTTAAAAGCTATGATATTTCATATCTAAAATTAAAAACAGCAGTCAACTGACCGCAACTTGGCCTTTCGATTGCTAAACCTCTTTTTTTTTCTTAAGTTCAATTCTAGTCCGTGCTGCTTGCTGCTTTATCACGGCCTCTGCCCCACCGTCTTGTCTGACTCAGGATTGCAGCGTAGATGGGGAAGGGACAGTCTTGGGTCACGGAGAGTTTACTAGACGCAAGGTCGGTCCGTAATGTGACCTGATGCGCATTTTCACCCATAAGTAAAGCCTCCGTTCAGAAATAACGGCGCGGCGCTTCCGTCTGTAGGAAATGGAGAGGTCTGGATGTGCACCGGCTCGATTTGATGGCCCAAGAGCGAGATAATAACAAGATTTGAACTGCAGATTTTACATGACAAAGCATCACCCAAATATCTTCTTACATGTCAGATTTGGAGGTTTTTACACCTGGAATTCTCTGCAAAATGTGCAGAGATGAAAGAATAAGGATCTAGACAGATTGCTGCGTCTTGTTCCCTCTTCCCTCCATATAGCGTGATGGTTGGGGCAGTTACAAAATCGCCTCCTGTCTGCCGGTTGACGTCAGGAGCGGCTGACGTAGGCCTGGCGTGTGTCTGTGGGCTCTGTGGCCTCTCTCTTCCCCTTTTATTACAGCTCAACCAGCATTTAGAGCCAGACAACACACATGCAGAAACTGTGGCTTACAGAGGCTTTGGCGATGAGCGACACAGATCCATCCCTGCACAGCTCGCCTGTCCAGGCAGGGGCAGTGAGGCAGTTTGGGTTACGGAGCTGGACAGAGACGGGGACACTTGCTCTCGAGTCTCTCATCACCTTTGTGTGTGTGTGTGTGCATGCAAGTGTGTGTATGTGTCCTCATACCCTGTCAACACCCTGACTGGATTGACAGCTATGAGGCAAGGCGGGGCTATAATAAAGCACTTCCAGACACACTCTTGTAAACACACTTGACTGGGACGTGGATCTATTTACACCACAGACATTTATATCTGGGAACTGGATTTGTTTTGAATGGCGGTGCTCGGGGGGCTGATATGATATATTAGAAATTGATGGTTTTCACAGCTGATCGTTGGCTGAGAGCAGAGCAGCGCGGCGCTGCAGCCGTTCAGATTGTTTGCAAAAAGTTGACGTCTCATGGAGGGAGCCGGTGCAGGTCTCGAGATTTTGAGAAATAAAAATAAATAAATAAATAAATAAATAAATAAATTGATGAATTATATAGCAGAGACAAAGCAAATGAATGATGAGCGGAGGATGCAGTGTGTTTAGTGTGTTTGTAAAATAGTTGCGGCTGTAGGATTTTTTTTTTTTTAAGAATGAAACTGGAGTCCTGCTGCTGTCCTCAATGTTTTTGTTGTTAATGGATAAAAGCAATAAAAAAAATCCACTTAATTAAAAAACGCTAAAATTAGCCTGTGACCACACTACGACCTGGCGTCCTTGCTTCCTTTATAATGATTAGTGCATGACTATTGTCCTAAAGCCCAATCTAATAACCAAAGATGGAAGTGAACGTAAAAGCAACACAGGCACAAGACAGACAGACACACTGAAGAGTGTCTGCGAGTGTGTGTGTGTGTGTGTGTTTTGATTCTAGGATGTGTCTTAAGTGTGAATACATGTGTGCATTCTGTCAAGATTGCTCCTTTTTTTTAGCTATTTAGATGACACTCTGAAAAAGCAGCGATTGATTTCTAGCGACTGACAGAGGTGTAGTGTTCTGTGAACGTCAAGCAGACATCTATTCCTGGCTCTCCTCATGCATCCTTCCCCTGTCCAAGAAGTACATTAGATACTCAAACACAATCTGCTCTATACAGTCTATATATACGGTGTATCGTCTCGGTTATCGTCTCACTGGTAGCTCAGACATCAGCTTGAGCTAAGTGTTGGAAAAGCGATTCCTTCACATGCCTGGTGTTCCCGTGCTCCGGACGGCTTTCAGGTGCTGAAACGCACCCTCTGACGGCCATGTTGGAGGTCCTGTCCACTGCAGCCAAATTCAGTTGATGCTGTCAATTCTGTGCTGGTGACTTCACCCATCATTGTGCCATTGGATTTAATTTGTACTTCAATGATTTCAGCTTGTTAACTTATCTGCTCATCTTACTGCCTCTATTATATTGTACACACACTTGATTTGCATGGGAGCAAATATATTTTATTTAAGTGTTAACATGTGTTGCCTTGCTAAATTAACTTACTTACAGTAGCTGGCTAACAAAACAACTCCCCCCCC
>OMLF01039471.1:0-10283 GCA_900302615.1 Holocentrus rufus | reverse complement strand
TTCTTTTCCATTCTGGTGTTAGAATGCATTCACATTATGCTTGTGCATGTGTCATTAACAAAATGCTTTTTTAACTTATTTATTTATAATATTAAGTTGAACAGTCATACATGTTGTGGACAGTGTCTGGTGATTAATTTTCACAAACAAACAAATACACTGATGTTCAAGGACTCCTCCTCATTCATCGTCTGTGCATCAGATCTATGGTGGAGGTAGTCTCGGTCAATACTAACCTGCCTTTTGTGGATCTGAGACCAGTTTGTCATAGTAGATCATGTGTCATGTGTTCATGTGACTTGACCAGTAACCTTAGCTCAACAGACCTTTCACCGCTCCTGGAGGCCATATACAGACAGATGTAGCCACTGTAGAGGTCCCAAGTTTTACTACATGCATGTTGGACTGCTGCAGAAATGCAGGAAAAAACTTTTTTCCTCATCAAGAAAGCAGTGATAGCACTGGATTACTTTTTTGTGGCAGCCAGAAACAATGTGTTAGTTTAGTTCTATTCTTGTAATCTATTGCTTGTTACTTTTTTAAGATATCGTCACTCTATTATTTCTTTCATTTTGCTTCATTTTCATGTTTTATTTTTCATAACATCTGCCTTTTAAATGAGCATGGCTTACTGTTTTTGTTATGCATAGCACTTCAAAAAATGATTGATGACAAACAAGAAAGTGCTCTAGTACTCTAGTACTTTTTTAAGTGTAACTATGTAACATAAGTAGCTACTTTTTAGTAACACTGGTTGAGTAATATTGATTGGTATTGGATCAACTGTAAAATAGCAAAAAACAAGTTGTCTACAGCATTAATTCAAAATATATGCAGAAAAAAGTGATGAGTTCATTTGCAAAATATCTCCAATGATATTGTCTTTTGCAACAACAACAAAAAAATTAATTAATAAAGTATGTAATGTGAAGCACTGCATGCAGCAGTTCTTTTGGCATTTATCTCTTTTTGCAAATACACAAGACATCATGGGAGAATTGTATGGTGGCTACAACTATTTGGGGCCTGACTTGTATTCTGTGACAGCTTAAACCGCAAGCCAAAACAATACATGCCCTTGTCAGACCAGCAGATTAACACTCAGCGTGAGTTCTCTGTGCAGGCTGGCTGGTCCTACACTTCCACATTATATTCCATCCACACTCACAGTCATATCATCCACATCTCCAGCCTCAAAAGCTATCATCGCCAAGCTGCAGCTAGCCGCTAGACAAAATAACCCATAAGGCCCAATCACAACAGAGAAACCACCTGGTTGTGACCTCTGTAGTAAAACAGTGGCAAGGGGTCGTTTTTTTTTTTTTCTTTTTTCCCCTCCAAAACATATTCCCACCTCGTTTTTCTGCTTTCTCACCATTTCCGCCTCTGCAACTCCTCAGCCTTACAGACCCTCCAGTTGATTTGGAGGCCCTGCCCATTAATCACATGGTTGGAGCGCTTTAATGCCACAGCCGGAGCGGAGGTGAGGGAGCAGGAGGGCATGTGACCCCCCAGTGCACCCCGCCTGTGCCCCAATAAATTCAGCCAGGACCCTGGAAGAAGAGGAAGGAGGACAGAGTCTGTTAGTCCTCCTGTCTCTCACTTCCTGTCTGATGTCATCGCCACAGAATGAAGGTGTAAATAATGAAGGACAACAAGGTGATCGGATGGGACTGACAGGAGGTGTGTGTGTGTGTGTGTGTGTACATTTGTATGTGTGTGAGAGTGAGAGAGACAGAGAGTGGAAGAGAGAGAGAGAGAGAGAGAAAGAGAGAGAGAGAGAGGTGCAAGTTCGATAAATTAAATATTGCATTTTACATATAAAATATGCTCATATGACTAATTCTATTCTCAAGATATATTTATGCAAAATAATCTTTTCATAACTTCACGTGCCTGTTTTACACTGAACTGAATTATTTCATTTTAACTGTATGTCTTATTTCATTTTCACTCACTATCTTTTATTTTTGCTCTTTCTGTATACTTTATTTCTACTGGCATAGCTTATACTGTGATATACAGCTTCATATTTATTTTTTTATACTTTTTAAAATTTTCCTTCATTTTTTTTTCGTTGTTGTTTATTATTATTACTTTGTCTAACATTTATTTTGAGAGGTGTCATATAAAATTATAATTATATTTGATATACCTTAATTGAGCATATATATTCCCTCAGGCATGCCCTGTCCTTTTCAAAAATACTGTTTCATGTTTCATGTTTCATATTAACTTCCAAATGAAAGGGCAGGAACTATCAAACTTCGTACGCATCCTGCTGCTCGTAAAGTAGGCTTGTTATATGCTGTGACACCAATAACAAGGCTCACCTTCCTGCCAGTGTCTTTGACCGAGCGCTGCCACACAAAGGCAGAGGGGATCCTACTTCACTGGGTGGGAGCATTAAAAAAAAAAAAAAAAAAAAAAAACAGGTCATGATGAACAATATTTTGGTGGCAACAGGTATTAAGTGGGATCATATTCCATCTTACCAATCAGTTCTAATCAAAATCTTATAAAATTATAAACTCTTAGCTATGGCTCTCAGTAGAGCCTTCCCAGGCCAATAGACAGTCCAAGAATCACTCCTGAAGTTCATAAAGCATGTCTTTTTCAACATATTTACCGTCAGTTCACACAGCCGAGGCACACAGGAAATTTTGTTGTACACTGTGGTGAAGCAGCAAATAAATGAGGATGTGTGAGTAAAGCTAGCAGTAGCTACCAGCTATAGATTGTAATAGCTAAAGTGGCAGCATTGCTTGATTAAGACTTCTTAAGACTATCCTTTTTTTTCAGTGTCTCTTCACGGACTGAACAGTCTGTGTTCAGTCTGTGTGAACAGTCTCTGCTTTTGGGTATTTTTGGACTGTCAAGCAAGTTACAAAGGTAACTGGCTAGTAAATTGGGTCATTCCCTGCTAAACTCAAGCTCAGAAGTATAAGGACTTTTAACGGAATACCCCAGCATTTTTCTGATTTACCCAGACTGAGATAAGATGTTAAATACCATTTTCACCTCTGTACGTCCACTGGTTCAGTTTCTATAGGTAGCATTTCGTGTTAGCTTAGCATAAAGACTTGAAGTCTACAGCAGTCATTAGCCTAGCTCTATCAAAGTGAAAAATAAACCTCACAACAACTCTGAAGCTGTTTATTTACACAATGTATCATGTGTATTTGAAATACACGTCTTGGAATTAAAAACATCCTTGAACATGAGCCATTTGGAAGCTTTCATCATAAGTCATCACCACCACCACCATCATCATTTTTAGATCATTAGCATGGGAATCAAACCTCTAATGCTAGCAGTGTTGGAGCTTTGCTCTCCATTATATTCCACAACACCACTTTGATCATTCAGTGAGAACTACAAGTTATACTGTAATGTAATTACTAGTGTTGTTTATATTAAAAAATATTCAGGTGAATGAAATGAGGAGTTCTGGGTGAATTAGTGTTTGTAGCAGGACAGAGAGATTTTCATTGACAATTTGAACAACAAAGGTGTACATTCAGTCCTGTCTCTCTTCTAATGTATTTGTGGTGTTTTAGATTGGTTTCCATGTCTGTCTATTTTGGTCTCACTTGCTATAGTTGAGTAAAATTCTTCTTATTTAAATTTCTTTCTGTAAATGTCAGTTATTCATCTATAAATCTATATCTATATCTTTATCTAGAAGTCTCATCATTTTGTTGTTCACTGCAATGCTACGTTCAGCCCATGCCTGGTCTCTGTCATTTGTATCAGCTGTCAGTAGCTAGATTGAGTTACCATTATAATACAAAATCATGGGATCAACATGTCCTTTCATGGCTAGCTTCTTAACATAGACCAACAATGGCTGACCAACATATACTGTACAATGACATGATACCTTGATGCGCCTCCCATGTTGCACAAATATGAAGCTATAATTCATTCAGTCCTTTAGGGTGAATTTGTCAGTTATGGTCCACAATAACCTATTAAATCAGTGTTAACAGGGTTGTTAACTTTTAGTATTTTACCAAGGTTGCAGTATTGTATGCAAGTGAAACTCCATGCACAATTAGCCAAGGGATTCTTCTTTTTTTTTTTTTTTTTTTTTTTTTTTAGAGTTACATTAACTTTGTTAGATTTATCTGAGAGGAAAAGGCATTAACTTTGTAGACCTTTAACATCATTACATAAGTCAGTGTATTGCTTTTGTCTGATATTAGTTTTCTTAACATAGCAAAGTGTCTTTGCAAAACTTCAAGACACCCCTTAGTCACTGTGTGAGATCAAAGATTATATTCCAGGTATATGTACTTTATTGAATAGCTGCATGGGAGATCCATTAGAGAGAAGAATTCTTTTTCTTGAATTCTTCAAGAAAGTGTAAAACAAAGTGTAAAACATTGAAGTTGCCATAATCGTGAGTGATTATTGTAATACACATGGACAGCTTTGAAGATAGCTGAATGTTCACAATATGATCAAATTACACAGAACACATTTGATAAAGTCCAGCCTTCCCTTCCTCTTTGCCTGTATCTGGGTCAGTTTTAGCCCTCCCAAATTTAATCTGCAGACGGATTATTATTTTTTTTTTTATATTTAATGCTAAATGCTAAAAAAACATCAGGACAAGTAACTAGCACAGTGATTGAATAATCCACTGGGTCACTGTGTACTCCAAAGGATCCCAACTAGGTTGTTATTTGAAGCTGCTGGTTCTCAAACCGGATAGAAAAACCTTCACAGCATTGTACACGTTACTGAAGAATTCATTGCATACAGGGTTATGTTCACTTACTTCATGGAGTCTTAGTAATAGTTGGGTCATGGAAATCTATATTTTAACACTAAACAAAGGAACAAGCGCTTTGTTTCCCTTTCTTAAGACAATTGCATGCTTCAGGTTTCAGGTGTTGCCCTTAGGATATGGTCCATACTGCAGCACTCCTACTTCATACAATGCAGCTGTTCACTAAGAGCAAGGTGCTTTGACCTTGTTTTGGGCCAATCCCAGAGGACAGACTTACCTATAAAGACCCCTTGAACAAACCTCAGAAATGTCAAACAACGCTTGTCAACAGATCTGAGAACACCTGTGAGCACTCGCCAAAGCTACCGCCAACAGCAGTGTCAAGATTTCTGCCCAGTGAATGACATATTCAAGGCGAAGCTGAAGAACAAAAATGAATTTTCAGATTTTTTTATTTTTAGCTTCCATGGTAGCCAGTAGTAATCAGCTGGTGTTGACTGACTGTGGAGTACATGCTAGACGGCCACAGGTTACTGACCTCTCTGTGAAATGCGGTACTTCCTCCATAGATCTGGCAATTGAAATCTGCCCAGTAGTCTACACTGGCTACAATGAGTCTCTACTGATCCTGAACCATATGATGGACCCAGCCTGTAGAGGAACCCTGGATGAAACTGTGAATCCACCAGTTGCTAGGTTTTCCTTCCCCCTAAATATGACCCACGCCTGTGGAAGCATATTCAGGACAACCAGTGCTGCTGGAACAGGGATATTCTCTGACTTTTCCAACATCCAGACTGTCAACATCAGCGGTGCTGTTCGGTCCAGCGACCCCACTACAGGCACAATTACTTACAATGCTGAGCTGAAGTACTTCTACTCCTGTGCCTATCCCTTAGAATACCTGATCAACAACACGCAGATTGATGTGTCTGCCTCCTCCATTTCAATGACGGACAACAATGGCAGTTTCATCAGCACCTTGAGCCTGGAGCTGTTCAGTGATGCCAACTACACCAAGTCATTGCTTATGCCAAAGGACGGGATTGAACTAAGGACCAATATTTACGTTGAGGTCAAGGCCACCAATCTGACAGGTCAGTACCACGTCCTGCTAGACCGGTGTTACGCCTCCATCTCCCCACTACCCAGCAACTCCAGCTTCTTCAACCTGTTTGTCCCGTGCTCCAAGGACCTGTTCACTACCATGATCGAGAACGGAGAGAGCCAGAGTGCCCGCTTCCACTTCCCGGCTTTCCGATTCATCGAACAGCAGAATGAGCTTACCTCTACCTACTTCCTCCACTGCATCACTCGGCTGTGTGAGATTAGCACCTGCAGCACCTTCAAGCAGTGCAACAGGAGGAAGAGGAGCACCCGAGACGCAACCGCAACCGACATATCTGAGATTCACACCATCACCTCTCCAGAGATCGTCACCAGAGCTGACAGCATTCAATCCAAGGAGGAGCCCCTTGCCGCTGCTCAAAGTAGTGATGGCGATTCTGGTGTCGGGCTTGGCGTGGCAGTCGGCGTCTTGGCCTTTGTGTGCTTTGTGGCCCTTTGCATTGCAGCGGTCTTTTACAAGAAGCTTAGGACCTAAGGAGGCAGCGAAGAGCTGAATTGCGGGGTACTGGCCTCAGGCTACAGGCAAAACAAGTGTACCATGAGATGCACTGTTTGAGGTGTACTGAATCCACCCGCTCATTCACTTTATCTGGTGAAGGCTTGGCTCATCATTGCGGCTGTTGGGAGATCTTTGTTATTGTAGCCCTAAATGTGCATTAATACTGACAACATAGTGTAAGGGAATGGTTATTCTTTACAGGATGTGGTAGAATTTGTTAGTGTCTTGAATGCCTTGTTTTACAAATGGACTAATAAAAGCTATAAGTGTCAATGCATGTATGCACTTTATAAGCTTTGACTGTAAAAAAAAAAAAAAAAAAAAAAAAAAAAAGTATCAAGTAGCTAAAAGGGTCCAGAACTCTCTGTTGTTATGTGTGAAAGTATGCGGACTGTTTTGAAAGTGAAGTCAATTTACCTTTCAAAGTATTATGTCTGTAATTTATTGAATTTCTCTTGTGGATCTCAAACAAATAAAGCTAATAATTGAAAACACTAAATTCCCTGAATCCAGAAGCTGTTCACTTTCTTTACTGATTCACCATGATGAACTTAACCTTCTAAACTAATCTACTACTCAAGTCTACAAAGCACAACAGACCTCTCATCTCCTGTAAGCACACTCCAATAATAAACTAAAAAACAAGATATTAATGGAGTGTATGTGGGGACACAGGGAATGGATTGAGTGCATCAATTATCTTGAACAGTGTCACTATGGGAACAATGATTATCTTTCCATACATCAAAATTTGTATTTTGGTTCTCTGCATTTCTTTTTTCCATTGCTATGTCAGATAAACTAGAAATAAAAATAATCAAATTTATCAATCAAATGTGTCTGTCTGTCTGTTTTATTACATTTAACAGAAAATGTGCTCCATCTCCATCATATGTGGAGGGTTTCATTCCAGAATGCTACTACACTTATCCATTTCATAAATGAATAGACACAGTTATACATTCACATTGTCATTCTCCACAAAGTCAAGTTTTCAAGAACAAAGAAAAAATTTACATAATCCTTGAATTGAATTTGAAACATGAAAATCACCAAAAACCGGAGCTGTAAGGTTTCCAAATGTCAGTAATAATATGTATTTGTTGGCAGACATCATGTGGAGTGCCATGTTCACAGTCAGTGCTTTTTAACATCCAAATTCCACAGTGCCACTTCAGAGCAATGTTCTACATCCCTGTGTATCTCAGCTAAGACTTACATTAGTCAAATATTATTGACATAAGGCATGTATTAGTGTTGTGATTCCTGCTGAGGCCACAAAAAAATGTATGGCTCAGTGTTGCAAGCAGATCAGCTAAATGGCATACTGTGTTATAGGAAGAATATTGGAAGCAAATCTTATTATGGTACAAAAAAGAAAAAAATAGAACTTAATATCAGGTCTAGAGCAGAACCAAATGATTATGCACATTACAAAGGAGAATAACCTCAATAATACCTGCACTGTGAACTAGCATACTTTACATAGGCAACACTTGAACAAAAGGTGTGTCTCTCTCAGCCAGAACACATGAATGGAAAAGGAGGTATGCATGTGATAGATTCTGTAGATAACACATTAATTTCTTGGACATATGACATTGTAATGTTTCCTTTAGGTTTTCCCTCGTCCTCATCCTCCTCTTCATCCCAGTTCTCTCCAGAGGTTTCCCGGCTGGCCCCAGGTCTCTAAAGGCTAGTCTATATGTCAGAGGAGGAAGCTGCCTGCCTACCTGGACACACAGGACAGTATATCTCTGACCCCACCGGACCAGAAGTGCCCCGTCTTTCTCTGCTCTCTGAGGTGCTGCGGAGGTGGAGGTTGATTGATGGAAAGAGGATGCTGAGCCCCCAGACAACCAGGCCTGTGGGAAAAAAAATACAATGTTTTAATCTTCTTGTAGCACCAAATTTCAGTACATGGCTGTGATTGAACCTTCTGATGCACTATGTACTGTCTAGTGGTGGAAAAGCCACTGATCTGTTAGCCCAAGCAGGTGAAATCTCGCTCTATAAATTATTTGCAAATATTCAACCCATGTTGGTACAGAACAGATAAAACCATGCCACACATTTTGTCTGAGTTGTAACTAATGAGCTAGTTCATATTTGTCTAAATAGGTCAGGAAAGAAAATACAGGACAAAAGCAAGAGGGAAAACATAGTTTCAAAAGAAACTTCTGGCATTGTAGAACAGTCGTTGCTGTAACCCTATCCGCAGATATGACTTGCTTTCACGAGTGTACACACACACACACACACACACACACACACACACACACACACACACATACACACACCACATGGAGTCTGTTATGCACGGGTTTCATACTAACCCCAAAACCTGATCAGATCTTAATTTGCTTTTGAGACGGACGACTCTGGAATTGAACCGTTTCCCAGAGTCATGTAGGATTTGATGTATGGCAGTTGAGCATCCAGCAAGGTTTGGCCAGGGAACGAGGAGAGGAGAGGGTTAGAAAGGCAGTAGGAAGGAAGCCCATTTTTTGATTGCTCTCCTGTGTATTAACATTATATATTCTTTGAGATTTATTTTCTGAAATCTTTTTCGGGGAGTTTAGTTTAGCCTAACCGGGAAGCCTATTTGTCTGTCTGACTGTCCCTGACTCCAGCTGGCAGGCTATGTATGTAGCAGATTGGACCTTTAGTTACACAACATTTCTTTAGAGGCTGAGATGCTGGTGGTGGCAATAATCTCATGGGTTGAGTTAAACCTAAGTGGCAGGGACCAAAGAGCCAAAGTTCCCTGACTAAGTAAAATTAGATGGAAGCCCAGTGGAAAAGGCAAGAGGTATGAGAGAAGTTAGATAAAATAAATGTTAATAACTGAAAATAATAAAATTTGGCCATGGTTCATGATCAAGGTTGGCTAGTTAGCCTAGTTGACATTCCGAGTTCAAACTAGCTGAACCAGGCTGATAGCTATAGTTACAGTAAAAAATACCTCAACAAGATGTTCAACGCCATTTTCACCTCTGTATGTCCACTGCTTTGTTTCCAATGGTTAGCATTTAGTGTTAGCTTAGCATAAAGATTTGAAATCGACAGGAGTCATTAGCCTACCTCCGTCAAAGTGAAAAAATAAACCTTACAGCAACTTTGCAGCTGTCTCATTTACACAATGTATCATTGATGGAGCTACACTAATGGCTCCTGTAGACTCGACGTCTTTATGCTAAGCTAACATGAAAGGCTAACCATAGGAACTGAACCAGTGGACGTACAGAGCTGAAATGGTATCTAATGTCTTGTCTCAGTCTGGGTAAGTCAGGAAATGTCTATTTTTGTGTGTAGATAGATAGATAGATAGTTAGACAGATAGATAGATAGATAGATAGATAGACAGATAGATAGATAGATAGATAGATAGATAGATAGATAGATAGAAAAAATGCTATCATAAACACCAGTAACAGCAGAATGCTGTACAACCACAAGAACCATTAGCATTTCAGTGCAGATGCGTCAGTCAGGATTACAGGCCCTGTGATAGCGTGATGGCCTCTGTGTGCTGAGACGTTAACGGCGAGCAACCTTGAGCAGCGGTAGCGGGCGGCCCCTGAGCATGCTAAACATATTACATTAGTTTACGACTAAACAACGGGAGGCAGGCAGCCTGGAGGACAGAGAGAACAGGAGGAGGAAGACTTGCTGTCCATGAGCAGAGATGTGTGTGTGTGTGTGTGTGTGTGTGTGTGTTCCTGTGTGGGAAAACGTGGGAAAACCTCAAACTGAACTAGTTCTTTAAATGCTTTTGTAGGCATTCTTTACGTCGACATTAACCTGAATGTAATGTTACCAATTCATTCATGTGTTCATTTATTCAAACCACTTTTTCATCACTGCATATGTATATATCTCATTGTCACTTGTTATTATTTATAACACAAATATTTT
>OMLF01039448.1:7041-48234 GCA_900302615.1 Holocentrus rufus | reverse complement strand
TACCTTTTCCATCCCCCTCCCCGTCCCATCTCTCCTCTTCTTCCTCTTTCTCTCTCACCCTCTCTTCCCTCTTCTCTCAAGAGGGGTAAACTCTTCCCAGACAGACTGAGGACAGGATAGGTGTCCATCATGGCAGCTCAGACAGACAGACGCTGGGTGGAGCCCAGGGACCTGGCTCTGACCACAGCACCACTGATCCTCCTCCACAGTCCTACTGGGAGGCCATCACATTAACCTCATGGCATCTTTGCACTCTTCGTGGTTCTGTTTTTTTTTTGTTGTTTTTTTTTATGTTTTTTTTTGTTTTGTTTTTTGCGAGCGAGTCAACGAGGCGAATGCGAGAAAGTGAAGAAGCGCCTGATGCCCGACATCCTGCTGTTTATGGTGGGGAATGGATGTGGGGAAAGGCTCGTGTGATGAACGACTGGCTCGAGATGAAGGCTACCTTGACATGCAGAAACTATACAAAACCTGATGTGTTTTGTATCTAAACAGTGATCCATGTAGGAATAAGAAAACATAAACCAAATACCACTTCCATGTTGCATTTGCATGCAAGGTTTTTTCGCTTACTCCTCCTCTCCATTGTCTTGAAGACCAGTTGTGGCAAATCATTTTGCAGACTCAACATATGACATTATCACCAATCACTTTGACTCACAGGCTTACAAACCTGTTAATCAGTCACCCGATCAAAGGGGGAGGAACAACACTTGAATGTAAGAGGGACACTGTCAGATAAGGGTTGGGGTCTGAATAACGATGTCTTAATTTGTTACATGGACTTTGTATGGAGTCGTTCTCAGAGGCAGCACTTTGCTAGCCTGATGTGGTGTGTCCGTGTTTGTTGAATTCAATGCATGTGTTTGAGCTATGAGCTCCTGCA
The DNA here is from genome assembly GCA_900302615.1 of Holocentrus rufus. NCBI lineage: Eukaryota > Metazoa > Chordata > Actinopteri > Holocentriformes > Holocentridae > Holocentrus > Holocentrus rufus. Next base: position 47,348 of record OMLF01039448.1, on the reverse strand, counting down.
TGCTTGCCAAACTGCTTTAGTGTTGTTTCTTTTGTATTTCTATGTGTAGTTGTGTCTCACTTATGTCCTCATCAACTTATCCTTGCCCTGTGTAATGTGAACTGTGTAAGGACAAATGACTTCTTCTTCTTTTGGGTGCTTTTTTTAACTTTATTTATTTAAGGGTCTGATTATTTATTTAATTGGCTCAAGAGTGGTTTAACTTGAGACTGGTTTTTCCCCCCTTGTGTGGTAAAATGTGACATGTTCCAATGGTTAACTGTCTCTGTTAGTTTGTTCTTTGCGTGAACCTCTAAATCCTAGCTGTGGTTTTGAGGAGAGTGTCACATACCATTGCCTTGACTTCTTCTTTACTCTGAGAGGTCTCTATGCTTGCTCTGTACAGGACATGGGTCCTATACTTGCCCCTATACAGGGCATTGGTCCCCATATTAGCCCGTATGGGCAATCAAATCCATATTTTGGACTATTACATATTCCTGTATATAAACTGACGAGGTAAGGGGATATGAGGACCCTGAATCTTTTTCATAAGAGGACTGTATTTAAGATTATAAATTATTTTACTCCCATAATGAGAACTTAAGACAGAGACCTGGGTACACAGGACGGCTGTATTGCTTGTAAATAATGTAGATATTACAAACGGAGTAATGTGCATGAGATTTAAGACAAAGAAACAGCAAAAAGAACATGTTAGTGGCTATGGACTGTGAGAGGATTTTAACTACTTCACTTTAAGAGTATCCAGTATAAGTGTTACTGAAAAGAACATTTTGTTAAAGCATGCAACTGAAAAATCTAACGTTAGAAATATAAGTGGGAAAACAAAGTTAGCTGAAACAATTATCTTTCAAACAAAACATTTACACTTTGTGCTTCTGTTTCTTGGCTAGCAAAAATTAAACCCTTTTTGCCAGTGGTGCCAATTATTATGAATGCTATTTTGCCTACCGATATGTTATGTTGGGGAAACCAACACCCAAAAAATATCAGTAAGATCCACAGAAGCAACACACACACCATAAACAGTATAGAAGATCTAGTAATAGTTCAACCATACACCTCTTAAATCTTTTAAAGTTTGTCTAAGGCAGGTTTATATGGATGATGATGATGATGATGATGATGATGATGATGATGCTGATGCTGATGACGATGATGATGATGACAACGATGATTATGATGATGGTGATGATGATGACGATGATGTTGAGGGTGACGATGACGGTGATAATTTTAATGTGAATGCAATGACAGATGACCCAAAAAGGGATGAGGGTGCTACATTCTTTACAATGTGGCTGTGCTTCAGCAACATACTAGCTTTTATTAAGACCATTTATCACACCTACAGTGTATCCAGCCTGGCCTCCAGCCAAAGCTTTCCATTTAAAAAAAAAAAAAGAAGAAAAAAAAAAGAAGAATGTCTCCTCTCCACTTTCTACATATCGTTTAATTAAGCCTCCTTTCTCCTCATGTCACTGCCATTGTATGACCTGTACATTAGAATTCTAGACAGCTCTGTTTAGAAAGTGCCTGCTCACTAACAGAAAAGTGCAAGCTAATATCAGGAACCATCTATTGTATGTTCTCCAAAAGGTTACCAGGTACCTGTTTATTTTCTTAAATTGTGTGTTAACAAAAATTAACTCAAGGAAAGTGTTGAACTTGATGATCCAAGTCTAATTTAGAAGCTCTAATTTGTCGGTGGTATGAATGAATGTTTATGGCCTGACGATTCTACGTGTTGCTTTATGACAGAAAGCAGTAAATACAGTATCACTTTTTGCCCCATACCTGTGTGTGCATTTTGCAGTATTCGTAAAAGACAACCATAGATGTCAGCTTCTGTGTATGATAGGCACTGTCACAAGAGTCTATTCAAAGATCCAGCATCATTGTTTGAAGGAAGGTGTTTTGTTTGTTTTTTTGTTTTTTGCATGTACTTTTTTTTTTTTTGCTTTGTCGGTCTTGCCTCAAAAATGTTCTTCCAACATTTGACACAAAGCGTAACCCAGCAGTTTTCCAAAACAAAAAAAAAACTGCCATACACACCCTCCTTAATTCTGTCTTTCTCTCACTTTTGACTCACTCTCTTGCACAGACATGCACACACGCGAATACACACATGCACAGTCAAACACAAATGTACACAGCAAACACATTCACACACACTGCAATGCCACACTCTCTCTCTGTGCTTATGTCTTTGGGAACAGTTAAATCTCTCCCTTAGATTTTACTCAGGGTTAAAGAACAGGGAGAAGGTGTGTGGAGTGTGTAATGATCCACTGACACACAGGGTTATACAACTACTGGTGTGTGTACCTTTGTGTATGCATATGTATGTGTGCAAATATATATGATATATGAGTGTTAGGGATGCTCCTTCTGCAAATATTCACTCTAAAAATGAAATCCCTGATTGACCTACTCTGATATTCCAATCTGATTTTGTGAAGCAGAAATCGTTTTCATGTTTGCTTCAACCATTGGCCACCAACCAAGCTGTGTTGCAAAACGCCCCAAATTCCTCATCTTATATCACTTTACTCACATGCCAATTCAAAATAAGTGTTTTTTCTATTGCTACAACACTTGCCCAGAATAAAACAAAACAATCTTTTAAGGTTAATAAACGCACAAGATTTTTTAGTACAAAAAATTCTTAAAGCAACTGTCAGATTATTTATCACCTGATTTTCTTATCTTTTAAAAAGTCATTTAAGCACGTTCAAAAAGTCCCAGTTGGAGCATCTCTATTATGTGTGTTCCCCATCTATAGAGAGACAGCCATGGTCTTGTTCAGGACGTTGCTGTCAGGAGCATTCACACTACTATTTTGGCTGCCCTATGCTCACTCCATCACTTTATCCTCCTCTTATAACTGCCCCTCCTCTCACATCACCACCACTAATGTCACAAAGAAACCTGGACACTGGTCTAAATACTTGTACACCTTGTACAGACGCACACACATATATGTACACACACATGCACACCAATGTGCTAACACTCAAACATGCATACGCGCACACATGCACACATACAGGAAATCCACCAATATGTTCATGTTTTCGGAGAGGATTGTGACTGTAGAAAGAATATGTAGAGTAGAAAAAAGTAACAAAAGATATTGCCATAGAAGACAGTTGGTAGACATGCGCAGAGATGACCTCTGTCCACAGAAGTCAATCTAGAAATGAATGCTATAACCCTTCAGGCCTTGTTTTAAGAGAGCATGGCCAAACACCACATTGCATGCTAGAATGGTAGACCCTTATAGATAATCTATGGCTAGACCTCTCCTTGCCTTCCTCTTCTTTCACCCCGTCTTCCCTCTCTCATCTCCTGCTGTGTTCCCACCTTGCCTGCCGTTGTGTTCTCCATGCCTATCTCCGTCTTTCCATCCCTCTTTTTTGTAGCCTAGTTTTTACCTTTTTCTTTTTACAACTGTGCATGCACAAGCATCACTAAATTGTTGATGTTTTTAAAAAATATTTTGTTGCTGAGGCCATGCAAAGTGTTTTGAATTGCCCTTATATGTGGAAAATGTCTTCTGAATGCTTTACATAATTTCTGCTGTAAAATGAAATCAGAATAAAAAGAAAATTTGCACTTTAACTTTTTCGTCTTATTTTCATTTCTCCCATCCTGAAAAAAAGACTAGTAGATGATGCATCAAAGCTTGTCCTACCTACCTATTATATCCATGCCTATATCAGTGCACAGGCCCTGATGAGGGGGCGGGGGCAGGAGACTTGAAAGGGATACTTCCCCAGAAAAACTAAAGGGGTCTGGAGGCATGATGAAGGAAATAATATTTATTTATTTATTTAGTTACTTACTTATTTACTTGTAAAAACTTGTTTCTAGTGAGTGACTTACACAGTACCATCCATTCAAGCACTTATTTGATATTTTGTCTGGAATTTAAAAAAACAAACAAACAAAAAAAAACACTTTAATTCACTACAGCATCGCAGACTGCTACTACACAATTCTTACGGGTCTGCAGAATGTCAGGTGAGCCTGCTGAAGTATATTATTTTTGTTTTTATTCTTATTTTTATTATTATTATTATTGTTGTCGTTGTTGTTGTTGTTGTTGTTGTTGTTAGCAATCAAATTAGCTGTTTTTTTTTCATTACATATGACTCATACTACATGGAACTAAGTAACTGATTTACATGGAAGAGATGCATCATAATGATGCATCTCTATGACGTTTCCTGGAAGGGGCTGACAGATTAGACTCAATTCAATAGCAAATTTCAAGACAGTAGCCACTAAGCTGTAAGCAATCTTTAAAAATATCTAATTTTCTGTACTATAGATCATCGCTTGCTTGCCTGTTCCAGCATCTCTGAAATCTCGTTCGGCGATTACCATAATTACCGGAAATGCCGTAAGTTTCGCAGCTGATAAGGACGTGGTTTGTTCCGGCGAAAAGTGGATTTTCCATCCCCAAGTCAGCCGTTTTTATTGCGGAATTTATAGTGTTTTAGTTTACAACGTTACATTTTTTAAACATCAGAGGACCTGATATGTCGATACAATGACACTTTTGCCTTTTACTCTTGAGTTCTCGTTACTGTAACGTTTACGCTGGCTGACTAGCCTCTCCATCGAGTGAAGAAACAATGCGGGCCTAGCTATTAGCTAACATCGGCTAGCGGAAGCTAATCGGACAGACCACTACACTGCAGTGGGATTTAAACGTAGCGAGGATATAATTGTTTTTCGACGCAATCGCAAGATACAGTCCGGTATGTTACGACTGCCTCTGTGTTTTATGTTGACTTTTCAAGAGACATGGACATGTAACATAACTTTGATATTACAGCGAAATGAAGTTATGGTTATGTGATAAGTGTCTAACGCGAGCCATGTTTTAGCTAGCTAGCAAAGTTAACAGTTCGCTAGCTAACGGCTTAGCGTTGTTGGGCTTCTTTGCTGACTTGATCGTAAGCCTGTAACAGAAGTAGTTTTGGATGTCGATGAGTAATAAACTGGTGGTCAAAAGTATATTTCAGCGTTTTCTGTCAGTTATATGTTCCTTGTTTGGTAACAGTGGTTATACAATCTCCACAGTGCTGTGGCCCATCAGAGTTACCCTGAAAAACACCCTTTGCATCACCACCCTTTTGGTACACAGCAGTGTTAGTGTAATGTTATCCTGTCACTGCGCAGTTAGTGACATAAATGTTATTTCTTTACTCATCGGTTTAAGCTGTAGCTCTGACATTTTCGTGCTTTTGCAACATCGGATTCAAAATTTTTGTCACGCTCTGCGATCCGGTTTTGCAGATATGGGCTCACACTTACAGGCCTAGTGCAGTTTTTGATCCCAGCTCGTAATTTTATGAAACGCTGTTCTAGCTGGCACTGGCTTTGAATTTGTCAGGGTTCGTTTATGGCACAGCCAAGATGTGCCATCCAGTGACTGTTCTGCTGTGGTTAGGGATCATTCATTGCTGATGGCTTGCTTTCTCCAGTATGACTTAACATATCCTGTATGAATTTTGTTTGTCTGTGATTTGTTTGTGATATTTTCAAGACAAAGAAGTGTAGTTTAGAAACACTTAGATACATATCTCATTTTTTTTTTATTTCTCTATCTTTTCTAGCTATGAGCTCCCAGCTGCAGGTTTTCTCTCCTCCCTCCATCTCCTCCAGTGCCTTTTGTCGAGTCAAGAAACTGAAGGTGGAGAACAACGTTTGGGACGTGTCCACCACTGAAGCATACAGTTCCATAGCAGGACAGTCAGCATACACCTTTACCCCAGCCATGGCTGTGCCACCGTTCGCACCGTCGCTGGTCTTCCCCCCTGCCGCACCTGGCTCCAGGGGCCAAGTGGTGGTGCGGGCAGCCGACAGCACAGGTAGTCTTCCCCGCGGTTCCAGCCGGCGCATCACTGAGCAGGCGGCGTCATCCTCACATACCCATGCCGAGACGTCCTCTGACACAAGGGGGCACAGGCATGGGCAGAAGAGAAAGATGGAGGAGGTTAATGAAGGCAGCGGAAGTGGATGTGGCAGTGTCCAAATATTAGAGGAGCTCTCGGCCCCTGCAGCTACTTACTCCACCCGTACAGGTGGTGGGGGAGGAGGGGGCACAGGCCAGTCCATTCCTCATTCAGCCCCCACCACCAAGAGCAGCAGCTCCAATGGTGAGGGGGATTATCAGCTCGTGCAGCATGAGATCCTCTGCTCTGTGTCCTGCAGCTATGAAGTGCTGGAGTTCCTGGGCAGGGGAACTTTTGGACAAGTGGCCAAGTGCTGGAAGAGGGGCACCAATGAGATTGTTGCCATCAAGATCCTCAAGAACCACCCATCCTATGCTCGTCAGGGCCAAATTGAGGTAACCTGACACCAGCTTTTTTTGTGTACCTTTTGCTTAGAGAAACAACTTAAGCTGTTGCTAATTAACCTACACACATCACTCCATTGCTGTTCGCTTTTGTATACGTGCATAGACTTACTTGAAATATATGATTGAGCTATCAGGTATTTATAGACAAGTAACATGGAGTTCTTTATTTTCCATTTGCAGGTGGGTATCCTGAACCGTCTGAGTGCAGAGAACGCAGATGAATACAACTTTGTGCGTTCATATGAGTGCTTCCAACACAAGGGTCACACCTGCTTGGTGTTTGAGATGCTGGAGCAGAACCTTTATGACTTTCTCAAGCACAGCAAGTTCAGCCCACTTCCCCTCAGGCACATAAGGCCCATCTTACAGCAGGTTGGCAGATGTTTGTCATTTGTAGAAGCATTCATGAAATCATATTTTTTTTCCAAATCGTGACTTTTTACTTACTTAATTGATAATCTTGACATATTTTCATTTGTAGCACATAAAACATTTGTGCAAACATTTCATTGTGTATTTTCAGTATCAGCCTAATAACAACCATGTTAATATCGGTATGTTTATTTCTTTAGGTGGCCACTGCCCTGATGAAGTTGAAGAGCTTGGGTCTGATCCATGCAGACCTGAAGCCTGAGAATATTATGCTGGTTGACCCCCTTAGACAGCCCTACAGGGTGAAGGTCATTGACTTTGGCTCAGCCAGCCATGTCTCCAAGGCTGTCTGCTCTACATACTTGCAGTCCCGCTACTACAGGTCAGTTGCCAGGAGAGCAGCTATGTTTTGATTTTCTGATAATGCCTATTCTGCCTTCCTTGTAGTTTTGTAAGGACTACTGGTGACTAAGTCAGGTAATCTGACACCGCTCTGTAGATGAGTATGTTTTTTTCCGTACTGTTGCTTAATGTTCCTGTTTGCTGCCTCAGGGCGCCAGAGATCATCTTGGGGCTGCCGTTCTGTGAGGCCATTGACATGTGGTCGTTAGGCTGTGTGATTGCTGAGCTGTTTCTGGGTTGGCCGCTTTACCCAGGAGCCTCTGAGTATGACCAGGTTAGTACCACACCCGAAGTGTTTACCGCAACTTTTTCATTATCTGTAAACTACAAAACTGAAACCCTCCTTGCTTAGATGGCTGATTAAATTCTAGCTCATGTGATGCAATGGAGGCTGCAAGTAGCTCATAAAACTGTAGCTGTAGCTCATAAAGGTTTCGCTAACAAGCACAATTTAAAAACTCTGTAGCTGTATTGCAGGGACCCAGTGAATCATAATTAAACTCACGCCTCTTACTGTTGTGTGTCACTCTGGTTCTTCTACTTTAAAAAAGTATTTTTATCCCCTTTGTCTAGATCCGCTACATTTCTCAGACCCAGGGCCTGCCAGCAGAGTACCTCCTGAGTGCCGGCACCAAGACCAGCCGCTTCTTCAATCGAGGCCCGGACTCGAGCTACCCGCTCTGGAGGCTCAAGGTTGATAAAACCACACACATAATCCTGCTGAATAACTGTTTTTTAAGTAGACTTTCAGGGAGTCTGAACATCATGACACTAAGATGTCATGACACTCATTATGTATGTCCGAGTCCCGTTCTTTTTTCTGCTGGTTTGGGGCCAAGATAATATATAGATAGTATAATATAATATGGATAATATAATTGATAATAACAGTAACAGTTTGGTATCAACAGTGTATTATTCATTCATTCTAATTTGGGATTGACATCAGAATTTCAGTCAGTTCATTTGCAGACTTCACTTTTTCAAGTGCAGTAAAGGTCTGTAATAATGATGTGTATAAGAAAGGAACTTTTAAGGGGCTTCTTAAGGAATATTGGATCATTATGAAAGAGCTGCCAAGGAATTAGTTACTTACAAGCTAGTGACAACAGAATATACCAACTATTTAACTAACAAAAGACATTCTCTTGAATGAGCATTGGCACAAGAAGTCAGACTCACTTAGAAGCGTTTACAATCCTAGGCATTTATATTAGAAGTAGACTTTATTTGTATCGCACGTTTCAGAAAACAGACTCATGCTTTTTTTAATGTGATATGTAGTGAATGTCCAATCAAATTTTTATTGAACTGAACATTACGTTCCAGTAACTTAAATAAATTTTCTTAAAGTATTTGGTATTAAAAAAATTCAATCTGTGTTTTCCAGACTCCATCAGAGCATGAGGTGGAGATGGGGATCAAATCCAAGGAGGCCAGGAAGTACATCTTCAACTGTCTGGATGATATGATGCAGGTAAACGAATCTCGCAGTATTGATTAGTCCATGATAGTTAATAAAGGGGAATACTGTGTTTTTCGGTTTGTTTTAATAGATTATGCTGTTCACTTAAAGCAGAAAATCACTTCACCTGTGGTTGTATTCTTTTGTACTCCAGGTCAACCTGTCTTCTCATCTGGAAGGGACGGACATGTTGGCTGAGAAAGCTGACAGGCGTGAGTTCATTGACCTCTTGAAGCGTATGCTCCGACTGGATGCTGACAAGAGAATCACACCCACAAAAACCCTGGGTCACCCCTTTGTCACGATGAGCCACCTCATGGATTACCCCCACAGCTCCCAGTAAGTGTGTGACAAGTGAAACATTTTGTTTGCTTATCTGAGGCCATAAATAAAGATAGATAACTTGTCCAAAAGTACACACCACTAGGGCACATTACAGTGTATGCTGAAACATTCATCTGAAAAATGGCGAACCGTAACAGTAAAGGCCACATTATAGTCACCGTGCTGCTGAATAAAGCCTTCCACAGATGGCATGTTGTTTGAAAGTACTCAGTTTGTATAAAGAGAAAATACAACGCTGCTGTCGGTGGCGGTTTGTCAGAACTTGATGGATAAATTTACTCCTCTGTTTACCTATGTGGTCAAGTGAATTGAAAATGCAGTCTAAATTGGCAGTAGTAGCAGCCAAATTGGTTTGAAGCATTACTGTTTACAGACTCAGCCTTAGCAAGATTAAGTGAGTGGAGTGAGTCCATTTGCTCATACTAATCTCTTTTCCTCACATCACATTGTAGTCACTTTGCTGAAATGTGTATTGCAGCCTACATAATCGCATTTACTCATTCATAAATACAGCAGTCATATTTAAAAATAAAAACGGTAGATAAAATATTAAGGCCTTATTTATTTCACTTGTCCAGTTGGACGACAGGAAACAACATTAATTTGTGCGATCAAAATGCCTGCGTCCCGGATGAGCGCCCAGGGGTGTGCTGTTAGCATCATTGTGAGTTCTGGGTCTTTTTTTTTTTTTTTTGGATGTAATTCATGAATAACCGGTCCTCTGCATCCTTTCCAGTGTGAAGTCGTGCTTCCAGAACATGGAGATCTGCAAGCGCCGCAGCTCATCCTACGACAGCAGCAAATCCCTGTACTCCACCAACACTGTCCCCAGCGCCGCGGCGGGCAACCTCACCGTCACCTTCAGCAGCCAACTCAACCAGCACAACCAGGCACGCCCTGTTCCTCCACACAAAGTCTCACATGTGGTCAAGTCCCGTAACTGTTTCTGATGTTAATCAGCGGTGGGTTGTTTCTTCTCAACAGGTGCCTTCAGCAGGCGGAGCGGTGCCTCTGCTCAACTACCAGCCAGCTCTGTACCAGCAGGCTACCATCAACATTCCCGGGCTGACGCAGCAGAGCGTCCCGATCCAGACGCGGCCCGCCGGGCTGTGCAGCCAGACAGAACCCTTCCAGCAGACTCTCATCGTCTGCCCTCCCTCCACCATCCAAGGTAAAAGGAATAACTCAGACTTAATGTCAGACTCTGACTGAGCGTCAGCCAACACTGTTTTCTTTTAGTACTGAGTTATTCCCTGCCATCAATGTTTTGTTTTTTGGTTTTTTTTTTAATTCCCCAGGGCTACAGTCATCCAGTAAGGGCTCCAGTTTCCCTGTGAGGATGGAGAACTCAGTACCCATAGTACCTCAGAACCAATCTGCTCAGTCATTGCAGATCCAGCCAAGTATGCTCACACAGGTAAGTGTGTTTAAGTTATGTGCTGTCTGGTGTCACTCAGTCGAATGGCGTGATGGGGGAATCCTTTCAAAGATTGGCAGTTCAAAGAAAAGCCACAATGTCAATTTTTTAACTGGTATGATTCAAATGGTACGTCCTGTGGCAGACTTGGGGTTGTTTCACTTTCAATTCAACCAGTTCAGAAAATAAAGTGAAACTACATTTGGTTGCCTTGTGATAATGCTCTCGCTGCTGTTTTAACTTCCTCTGGGTTGATGTGTCCTTTAATGGAATGTAAATATTTAATTCTACATACATAAAAGGATATAGAATTCATTTATTTATTTATTGAAAAAATTAAATTTGGTGAGTTGGTGGAGAATGTATTTCCCAAATTGAAAGTGATTAGACCCCAACCTTGTCCTGGAGCCTAATCCAACATTTACAATACACACTATCTATCCATCCTAGATGTTTTGCTGAATTTGATCCTCTCCTCCTGAATGTTCGACAGAATGTTCTGGCCTCCCAGAACGACCTCCACTTCTACCAACTGACATCGCTCATCATCTCAAATTTACACATGAACTAACCAAAGTATTAATCACCACAAATTTTTGTTCATGTACTCGCATTTTTTCCAAGTTGGCTCTCTTCAGTTAATGAAACGAAGATTTAATCGAAGAAACAGAACAATGAAGAACACATATCCACCCTGCAGATTTCAGGTTTCCCCAACAAAATCATTGTGCATCCCCTTGTGCTGATATTTCCCTTTTTGTTTGATGAGTTTTATGCACTCTTGTCCCGCAAAGTTTAAACCAGTTACAGCCATGAAGGACAAAACTTTCCATCCTGTCCTAACCCTGCCCTTCCCCTATCCTCCCTCCCTCCCTCCAGGGCTCCTGCACACCCCTGATGGTGGCCACCCTGCACCCCCCCTCAGCAGGCATAGCCCCACAGTACTCTCTGCCCTTGGGGCTGGGCGCCGGGGTGGGTCGGCCCACCCTCCTGGAGCACACAGCCACAGTGCTGGTAAACCTAAGATGGCTTCCCTGAGGAGAGAGACACACATGCACTCTTCCTACTCCCTCTACCACTAACAATGCCGTCTCTCTCCTGCCCCATACTCATTTCTTTTGCCATTTTTTCTCCCCATCTATTCCACCTTCAACTTTTGTGTCATCTAGTCAGTCTTATGCCTCATGTCTACACCCCCCACCCTCACTCTCACACCTGTCTTCTGTCTTCTCACTGTATTGGGGTACCCAAATGTTTTGACTCAAGGCATAAGAAATACAACTTGGATGACAGAATCCAGATTCCACTGGTTGGACGATTCTTATCCATATGAAAATGTTAAATTATTCAACAGCATCTTTGGTCTCACCATTTTGATCCATCTTGATATGCAATACAGTAAGCTTCAACTATTTCAGAATCAATCTTAAAATGGAATTTGATCAAAATTGACCAAAAGAATATCCTTCCATTCCAATTCCTGTTTCAGTGGGTCAAAACCTGGTGTGGGCATCCCATCTTCACACCATTCTCACGTTCTTCTATTCCATCCCTACATTCTTTCCCCATAGGTCTGCTGAGGGCATGGAGCGCATGTGTCGCTGACTTGGTCTGCGCTTTGCTTGCAGCTTCTTGCTTTTGTCCTGCCTTAGTTTCAGTGAAGGAGGTTGCAGCTACACAAGCACCCTACAGCCCCCCTACTCAACAGCCTGACTCTCTGATACCCGTCTTTTTGTTCCAGCCCCAGAATATGTGGCATGCCTTTTCCCCAAGACAGCTTGCCAGCAGAGAGTTTGGCATCAGTGAACTAAACTAATCTCTCTCTTCAGTGTTTCTTCTTTTAACAGGCTCCATGGTGTTGTGTATACTTGTCTTTACCTGAGCTGAATGTTTCCAGTGCTTCATTGTCAGAGTGCTCTGCATGCATGATCTTGTGGATTTGTTGCAGGGCTATGCTGTAATAAGGGAATGGCTTGGGAAAGGTTGCTCGCTTTTTTAGCTTTGTGCTTTTGCCTGTAGAGGAGACTGGCCATTGGTTTGCTCTGTCTTTGGTCTTTATTTCTCAGCATGGTTCAGTTTTGTCTGGCTTGTTCCAGCAATCTGATTATTTCTGTTGATATTCACAACTACATCTCTGGTTTTGACATCACATGTGCTTAAGTGTCTGTCTGTTTTTCACCCCAGCAGGCCTGGCCCACTGGTGCCCAGCAGATCCTCATACCATCGTCATGGCAGCAGGTCCCAGGCGTGGCCATCCACAGCTCAACCCACCAGTCGACTGTTAACAGCTCTCCTCTGGAAACACTTCACTCAGATGCTGCTACCCAGCAGGGCCACAGCTGGAGGTCTGTCAGCTAACTAGCACTACAGTCAGCACACACACCCCCACAAATTTAAATTAGTGTTTAAGATCTACCCACACAATTATCTTATTGTGGGACTATTATTTGAGAAAAGGCTTTATCATGGAGTTTTTCAGAATGTACAGCATAATTTTTTGTACGAGATGCAAAAAAGGGTTACTTTTACAGATTAGTTCTATTAACCACTTGGTTTATTTTTATAATGTTTAAGATTTTTATATGTTTTTCCTTGTGAGTAACATGACTGCTCGGCATAGTTTTGTAGTTACAAAAATCCGAAAACCCTTTTAATTCAATTGTTTTATTATTATTCTTGAAATTGATCAAATTTATTTTTACTGTCCAAATTTTTTTTGTCCAAGTATTTATTGTCCCCATGATCAAAGATCAGGAAGGATCAGTTGATTGGGCTCTGTCTGTCTGTCCATCTCTGAATCATGCACAATTTTTGAGCCTCTGCTGGCCTGTTTTGGAATGATGGATTTTGACACTGGGGTTTTAAATTTTGAATGTGGATCATGACAAGATCACCACCAGGTTTGCAGGGTCCTCACCTTCTCACTCAATATCCTGGACACTGCTGTGTCAAATTCAGGAATAATACGTTTTTCACTGATATCCAGTATCTACAAAATGAAACTGATTGGCCTACCACAGCATCACCAACAGACCAAAAAGCAGCAATGTCTCAGGGGGACTTTTACCAAATATGGGGGGATGTGTGGTCCCTGTTGACTAATGTACTTACTGTTTATTGCAGTGATATCAGGTTTAAATGAAAAATGTGATACTTGGATTGTTGCTCTTATCAAAGACAGTGATGTGAGAGTTTTCCTTGTGTTTATCATTAGGTTAGATTATCTCAGTTTACCAGCGTTTCACACCACTCTCTCTTTTAACTTCTTATCCCAACAGGAGCACGACCCAAGGCAGGTCTCAGGAGAGGAAGAAGGTCAAAGCCAGACGTGGCGAGAGCAGAAACAGGTTGGTACAGCTCTGCACTTCTCTCCTCTTATGAGTAGTCATTTGAATTTTCTGGATTCCACTTAATAGAATAGACTCTAGTTCTTGGTCTCACTGATTCATTTATGAAGGAAGACCCAAGGCTATATGTTAATATATTCTGATTTTTTTTCTTCTGGTTGCATAGTTAATCACAGTTCTCTTTTGGAATTTATTTATTTATTTGTTTATTTTTATCAAGGGGTATATCTGCTGCATCATTGCTCAGCAATAACGGCGTGACCCCGCCCACCTGCAGCGCCACGTTGTCCCAGCCAATCGTCATCTCCGACACGCCCAGCCCGGCGGTCAGCATCATCACCATTCACAGCGACACCGACACAGAAGATGAGCGCAAGTTCCATCCCGCCAGGTCAGGACAAGATACTTTGCTCCGTGTTAAACTCACACAGATTTGGTGGTGTTTCCTGAGCCTCTACAAGAGGGGCAGAGGCTTAGTAAGATTTAACATTGACAAAGTCTCATCTCATTTGTTCCATTTTATATGCAAAAGTGATGGTGGATCAGCCCCTCTGATCATGAAAAATTTATGTTACAAACCCACTGGCTGTGATTTATTGGACTGAAGAGGGCAGATGGGTAGGGATTGTTTGGCTCACAAGACCAGCCAGGGATTTGTTCAGTCACAAGTGAACCACTGTCTCATATGAAAGAGGCTCATTTACATACCTATCTAAATGCCCCTCTGATGTGCATATTATCTGTCAAATGACACTGTTGTTTCTCTGCTCACATAGTGTGGGTCTGAGCCAGCGGACTAATGTAATCAGCTGTGTGACGGTGCACGACTCGGACTCATCTACAGCCAGCCCCCTCACCCCGCTGCCCCGCGCACACATCCCGGCCAGTTCAGTGTCATCGCGCCAGGCCAAGTCTCTGGCAGTGGTGGCACCCTCAGTCAAAACCCAGATGTCTGAGAGGGGCACGGTTTCACGTACCCGCGCAGAGACTGGTGAGAGTCTTGACTTTTATTTTTTTGGGGCCAAAATAGCGATGTCAGTACAACATTTGAAAGCGCAGATGATAGCTTTCTAGTTTTTCATGAAACGCCTACAGGCATCAGTAACAGCTAATGCTCTTGTGGGGTTGAAAGCGATGCCATTAATACACTTTTTATTCTCAGTGAACTACATGAAGCCTAAGAGGTCTGCCAATCGACAGCCCTGCAGTTCGGGCGAGAGCCTGGAGCACCACGGTCTAGTGCCGAGCCAGTCACACCCCTTAAACCTCAGCCAGGTGAGACTCCCTGCCAGTTATGTCTTTTGTGTTCTTCAAGGTTAGATGTGGCACGTGACCTGTTTTGTTCATGCATGTGAAATTCCCTTGAGCTACATATTAAATGTTTTGTGCACAAATTGCTCCTTTTCAATAGCTTACCTCAAGTCTTTCATAATCATGTAACCTAAAGACATTGGCAGAAATATAAGTAATTCTGCTGTACAGCACACTTACCAGCTCCATGAGGTTTCATGTGCACTGACAGTCGTTTGATGTGTTGCTGTCCAGGTGCAGCCGGTGGTCTCCTCATCTCAGGAGCGTTTGGGGGCTTCCCACAGCGGCTCATCTTTGCGCCGCCAACAGACTTTCCCCCCAGCCGTCTCGGCCTCCCACTACAACTTCCCGGAGGTCTCTGCCCTGGCTTCGGCCTCGGCACCCGGCCCCAGCCTCTACACCTACCCGGCCTCCGCCGCGCTCTCCTCAGCTTCCCAGGCCATGGAGCAACTGCTGGGCCGAGGCCACAGCAGCCATGGACACTCGCCCTCCGCCTATGCAGCAACGTACGCCTCATCGTCCTCGTCCAGGAGAGATTCCGCCAGTCGTAAGGATTCTGTCAGTAGTCTGCTACACGGCCTCCCCGCAGCCTACCAGCATCAGTTTGCCGCTGGTTCCCCCTACGTCAGTGTGACGCCCCGGGCCGAGGCTTACAGTGCCTACCAGCTGAGCCCAAGGCGCTTGACACAATACCCCTACCTATAGGGAGTCACACTCACACACTTTCAGCAACAAAAAAAAAATCTACTTCCCCACACACTATTGCAAAGGGACTCTTAAACCACATTTCTATTGGAGCAATTTTTAGTAGATTTGAAGGGGAATTAGGTCACAAATTGGATTGCTGCATTTGATTATAAAGCAGCATTTCACTTCCAGCTAGTTTTACATGCTCTTTTGGACTATTTTAGTGTTAAGAAATGTTAATTGGTATTGTATTGGTTTATGTTCCTTTTGGGGAAAAAAAGTGTTTTGTTTTTAGCCTATATATTATTCTTATCTTATTCAGATGTAGAGTAAGGCATTGTGGTAAATGTATTTTACACCTGTTGCTTTATCTTGAGGCTCTGTGTGAAGAGAGATTATTCTCCTGTCACAAGCTGCGATGACACTTTAAGTGAGCCTAGGAGCCTGGCACACAAGGCTAGTTCAGGGCTAGCTGACAAAGAGGGTTTCAGGTCATTTGTTTTTCATGAGTCTTGTCTCAAAGATATTACACTAATCCACTGATATTCCTTGTGTTTTGGATAACATGTTCATGATGACTGTATCATTACCCATGACTGTTTTACCCACAAATAATGTTTGTTTTTATCATGTTTAAATTATGTTTTGTCCATGTGAGGTATTGCAGAGGAAGGTCTGGTTTTTAACACCCTAAAGTGACGGTAAAGTTATCTAAAAGGGTTCTGGTGAGAAAGCTATGGTTAAACTGTGATGAATCAATGTTTAATTTAAGTGCACATGTGATAGTTTGACTCTTAATGTAGTGACAGTGTTTAGGAAGGAGAAATCCTTATGCAATAGAAATTTTTTAACTTCATCAACTGTGAGTGCTGAATGTATTTATCAAGTACAGAGGATGGTATAAATACCATATCCATTGTCAGGAATGAAATGAAAAGTGCAAGTTTGAAAATGTAAAGAAAATTAATTTCCGGATTTTTTTTCTAAGTCTCCTGGTGTACAGAATCTCCAAAACCAGATTTATATGGACAAAAAAAAAAAGAAAAAACTGAATTCTGCACTCGGCTGATATAGTGTAGTTCCTGCTGATTTGTGGGCAATTGTTTCTCTCCAAAATTTTCATACCAGAAATAACCAGAATTTTGTTCTGATGTCCAGATTTATGCAGAGTACTAACCAGTCAACAGTAAAAACTACCAATACTGCTGTACAATGTGATGGATGAACATGTAGGAATACAGAACCTTTAGGCAAATAGCCTTTTGATAATTTGCTCAGTGTCGGAGAATTTTACTAGCAGTTTTATGTCTATTACAGCATTCAGTGCAGTATGATGCTAGGTTAGCTTGTACCGTCCAGTGAACATCACAATGTGCACTGCACTGCAATGAACTAAGATGCAGAGTTGAAACTACTACCAGTCTTCACACAATTGTTAAGTTGGTCAAGGAGCTCATTTGCCCTTGAAATTGCCACCATGTAATCTCTTGTTTTTCAAATGCTACAGTAGACAGTATGGTTAATATGGCTAGTACTTTTTGTTAGGATCATGCGTGTACTAAACACATATCATGCACACTGACTGTTTCTCCTGTCTGAATTCAGATCAGATGCACAGTAGATGGCAGTACCTGTTCAGTGAAACTCTGTACTTGTTATGGCTATCAGGTCAGCAACTGTCCCTCCCACAATCCTATTGAGTTGAATCATGTGGGTGTTATTGTAACGAAGGCTTTTTAGTAATCCCTTCCTTGTTTGCATCCAATTTGTGTTGTAATGTCTGAATATTTAACTGTTTCTATCTCATCTTAACATAGTATAGTTAAGAGGCTATCTGGTAGAACTAATTCAGGGAAAAAGTTTCAGCTCAAATAATCCACTATCACTGTTTTCAATAAAATAACCTCAAGTCCACAAATTATTATTGTGATGATTTTTTCCCCCCACAAGTGTAACCAGAAAGTGAAGTACCCACACACTGTCTTTCACTTGCTCAATATTTATTAGACAAATAAACGTTTATTTATCGTTTGACTATTGTCTGATTGGCTGGATTTGGCTTCACCTCTGATATAGTATATGTGTACATCTCTGTTCATTTTCTCTTAATATGACCTTCCAGTCAGGTGTGCAAGAGACTTTATTGCTCTTTTTTTCACAAGTAATAGCTAATATTACCATCATTACTCTTGTCTGGCATCCCAACTCTATAATATTTATTTCTGGGCAGTGGTAAAATTTGACCTGTATGGGATATATTACACATCCCAAAGTGCTATATTCTGTTTTAGGTGTCAGTATTGCCCAATAAGCTTTGGCCTCATTGAATTTGAATTACATCTCTTAGATGTTTGCACTCGGTTGACATTGGCACTAAATGCAGCAATACCTGCTTGACCTGCAACGACTAATTGTGTGCTGCGCTTGCCAATACAGCCGCAGTATGTGAGAGGAAAATAACATTCGATAATTAGTCACTCCAGGCAGGAGTCCAGTATGCCTCACACCACTTTGAAGCACTATCAGGTTTTCTTTATTTGACTCATATCTACTTTACTAAAAAAGGGCCTGCTGCTTTCAGAGTGTATTGATACAGCCCCACCTTAAATCAACTCAGTTCAATGCAAACTTTACTGGCCTGAAATAAAAACATACCTATTGCCAAAGCACACATATAGTGATAGCACAAAAGAGCAAAAAGTCGTTCTCAAAACAAATAGATCCTATTACAAGCAAACAAATAAATAAACAAATAAATAAGCAAGCAAGCAAGCCCATGACAAATGTTTTCTGGTTATCATTGCTCCTGTCCTTGAATAATGACAAGTAAAGACGTGCCTTACATCTAATGTGGCATACTCTGCAAAACTTTTTTTTCTTTTTTTTCAAATTTTGGTGAGATTTATTAAGTTGTGGTGGAATTTGGGAGAGTACTATTCTCCAATGTGTTGATATTTTGAGCGGTGCAGCTCTGCCTCTACCTGTCCCCAGTCACGTCTCAGCCACCATGGTTAGGTGTTCTGCCAGGTTGTACTCTCTGCTTAGGGCTGAATATGTTCTAATTTATTTTGGGATTTATTACATCATTCCAATATTTTTCAAAGTCTGTTTTTTGTTTGGTAATAATTTGGTTTGGTCAGAGCTGTCCTGGTGCTTTGTGAAAGGAATTTTTTCTTGCTTTCTTGTTCAGTTCATGGCACTGAAGGGCTTTATTATGCTAAAATTAACGGTTGCATTTATTTTTAGTTTTATTTTCATGGCTATAAATCCAAGGGAGCTTTTATGTTTTGAAGCAATAAATGCCATCAATCATAAGGGCCATAAATGTCAGTTTTTAGTGGAAATTTAGTAGCTAGGTAATAAAAGGGCATAAGATAAGATAAGATGCAATTTCACCCAGTGGGCGAAATTTGCCTGACACAGTAGCCGCTCAACAAGGAAATGTGCAATAAATAAAATACATTTCCAAGAAAATGTACACAATGAATAAAATAACTCTAAGTCTGTTCTGTGCTTTTTAAAAAATCTAATTTTTGCATTGCAGTGTCAGTGTGCAAAGTACCATGATGTGCAAAGGAGTGGTGACAGTTAACATAATAATAACGTGCCTATCTACTGTATGTACAGTGAACATTGAGGTATGTGTAAGGTATATGGAACACCTTAACCCTGTGTTGAATTCAGGTGACCCTTTTTTAACTAAAAGAAAAATTATAAAATTAATGTATAGATTTTTTTTTTCAGTGGCTTTGGCTTATTTTCTGTAATCACCATGTATACACCCAGGTCACTGTCAGTATGGGAGAAAAAAGTGACTTCACTCTAAATTGCTCACCTCTGCATACACCCAGGGACGTGCACATTATTATAGAGGGGCAGGGGCTCAAAGTCAGAAAAGGGCAGCATGTGCGCGTGCAAAGCGCGCACCGAATTTTTTTTTCGGTCCTTTAAACAATATGGAAATTAATGTAAAATTAAAAAATAAAGTGCTAATAGAAAGCTAACTACTTGGCTATGTGTCCTGTGTAGGTGAAAGTGATATGCAATTGCCATTTCTTTTGTGTCAACAAATTATTGTCAACATGAGTTCATTCACATTATCATAGGCTTGGAAGACATTCAAAGCAATAAAACACTGGTTTATTATTAGGCTATTAGGTTTATTATTAGATAAACACTTTAATATTGAACACTGAACAGTGAAACATGAACTTTGAAAAAAAGACAAAAATAAATAGCCTAATGGAAAAAACTTAAATGTGAAAATCAGTCCTTCCTCCCTTAAAGCAGTAGCCTAAGCACATTGAATAAGTAGACAGCGACTAGTTAGACCATAACTCACAGGTTCAAGTTGCTCCAGTGTCACGTCTGCTCAGTTATCCATGGGGCAGCTGCTTCTCTCCCTCTCTCTCACTCACTCACTCACCCGCTCTCTCTCTCTCTCTCTCTCTCTCTCTCTCTCTCTCTCTCTCTCTGGCGGCTCTGTGACCGAGCAGAGCCGCAAAGGACAGAGAAGCGGCAGGAACACATACAACAACCCCGTTGTACTCCACGGTAGAATACCGTGGAGTTTTTGTACCGCCGTTTTTTTACATCCCTAACAGGAATTTATTAATGTTATTTAAAAAAAAAAAAAAAAAAAAAGAGGGCACTTTTTAATACGAGGCAAAAAGGGCACGGGCTCAAGCACCCCTAGGGCCCTATGTGTGCACGTGCCTGCATACACCTGTACGTGCATGTACAATACGCACACGTTCTTTCAGTCTTTTGCTCGGATTTGCAGTTTATTTCATACATCGAACAGAAAACCCCCTCCATCGTGTTATTGGCAATACTGGCAAAACAAAATGTCTCAGTGGTGTCCTCCAACCAGTGGCGTTTTGGCATTAGGGGCCGGTGGGCGCTGTTTTGCGGAAGAAGATTATAGGCTATAAAATGTCAAACACAATAATGTCGTTGAGTTTAAGGTAAAAGTATACTTAACTTTGTCTCCTTCATCAAATGTTCACCATTTTCATCATATGCTGAACACAATTACTTCTCCATATAATTTTTTGTAGCATAGTCGTGTGTGAATTTGCTTATGCTGCTCGCCGTTTTCGCTTGGTGGGCTGCGCGTGCATGCGCGTGCTCAACACGCACTTCAGTTTCGTACGTGGGGCCTGGCGGCCAGGCCCTGCAGCGTTCCCATTGGTTGATTTTACTGACGAAAGGGCGGGCACCGCACGCTGTGCCAGCTGTGCCTTAGCTAACGAGGGACTGATATGAATTTACAGTACTGATTATGAATCGTGTGGACTATTTAACGACTGTGCCATTTAGCACTTTACCCCTTGAGCAGAAATTGGAGATAAAATGTTTGGGACCACATCGACCGGATGACTTTGCCATATCTCAAGAAGGTAAAGATAAAACAAGATCATTCAACTAGGAGTGGTTGAATGATTTTATCATTTTGTCATCACCGGTACTGTGACCCCGTCTCACTTGCTCGCAGCAAGTTGTATTTGTATTGGACAAATACAACATCTAAAATTAAGTGTAAGTGATATACTATAGAAATCACTTCTAGATAGTAGCCAGTTTGAAATACAAACATTTTACCTTATATAATATAAGTATAAATGACAATATGCATACCGGTACTTAAAAACATATTAAATACAGTGATTGAAATCTTCCCATCTCAGCATAAATACAAGGAGGAATTATGATTGAGTGAGCATCTATTTTTTGGTTACTGTAATTGTGGTGCCTCCAAAAACACAAGACACAGTAGGCCTAGTTTTCATATCAAAAAAAACTTTTTTTTTATTGGAAACGGGACCTGTAAATAAATTATCACAGATCCTAAGTCACAGTGAAAACAATCTTTTAAGCATGTTTACAAGTTAAAGACAAGAAATTATATACATCCAGAAAATATGCTTGCTGAAAACATATTGGTACAACACATAAAAAAATCCCTTTGCCAGAAAAATAAATAGATAAATAAATCAAGCCTTTGCCTTCAACTAATGAGCCTCACGCTCTGATCCATTAGACTTAGTAATTTCAGGTGGTTTTCCATTATTTTCTTTTTCACACCCACCCAGCTGAATTCAAATTTTAGCGCTCAGATTTCCTTAAGTAATCAGTTTCACAGACAGTTAGCAGATTTGCTTCATTAAACTGTGCAGTTGAGCAGTCTTTTAGCACATCTGCCCCTACACCTTTTAAGCATTTCCCCCTGGAGTGCCATGCCAGCTTATGAACTCAGGATCTAAGAATATTCCTAAATCAAAATCTGTAATCTACATATTACAACTCCAACTTCTTGATTGTGGATTTTCTTTCACCTCGTTATTGTACTTTTTGTTCACCGTTTTCTCTAAGACAACCATATAAATAAAATGCGTTACATTTCATAAATGATCACATTGTACAGGGCCACTTCACTCACAAGACACAGTAACAGTAAACACAGGAGGTTCACCAGGTGGTCAGTGTTGACAGTGTTCATGCAAGATCAAGAGAACGGTGCAATGTCGGTCCGATCCACAGTCACATTCGTCATGTTTATCAAGTCCAACATGATGGGAAAGCGAGGTGCCACTGACATTTCCCGTGTCACACACAGTAGTTTATCAACCGTCTGCCTGTTCTCTTGGCACCGCCACACAGCTGATGACTTTCAGGCAATTCTGGAGTTTAGACTTAAACCCGTGGCTTGGAGCAGGCCTTAAATATAAAACAGAGAGATTATTTAGAACTGAGCTGCACATTAAAGGATTAGTAGGTACAATGATGAAATTACATTATAGCCCACGGCAGACTGCAGCACAAAAGAGATGTGTTCGTCTGCAGAAAGTACCACAAAACAGAGATCTAGGCAGCAGGTTTTAAATATATATACTTACAACTTTGGCTCAGCAGGTTGCATCTTGTTGCAATCCTTCAAATATTCCTCCAATGTGTCCTCCTCCTCCTCCTCCTTGTCTGCGATCTGGTCCCAAACCTCTGTGTTGACCCACAGGGACCCAGACAAGCTAAGGCTGACACGAGTGCAGGTAATCCAACGACACAGGGGGCACGAGACAGTGCGGATTCCGCTGCACATCGAGGACATGATATCCAAACAGGGCTCACAGAAAGTGTGGCTGCAGTGCAGGACCCTGGGGATCCGGTCCTGCCGCGAGTATGCCTGGAAACACACTGGGCACTCGCGATCATCATTTATAACCATGGTGCTAGTGATGAACAGGATCAGGCTTTAGAGAAAGAGGTGGCTGCTGGAAGTGGAACGGATCCTTGATAGCAAAGTTTGGAAGTGGGTGGTTCTCAGACTGACCCAGGAAGAGACGGGAAATATGGCAATCTGTAATGAAAAATGTGACAAAAACGAATCAAAGGAAGAAGGGAATAAGGAAATACAAGAACACGATTTCAAATTGTCAGGGTATTGATATGAAAATATTTGATAGTTGTGAATCTTAAAAAAAAAAAAAAAATCGCACAATGGCAAAAGAAAATAAATTAGAATAGCCCACAGCAGTAGTGAGCTACTAGTAACAAACGATAACACACTAGGTTACATTGTGAAAAAATACAATAATAAAAAAATACTTACTTTAGAATTAATAGATCCAGCTACTTTACAACTGAAGGAATTGTCTGTGTGGTTGTTCTTCGGAGAGAAGTTTGGTCTGAGTGTTGTACCTGTGGTTCTGTGCCTTAAAACCTGTTTTGTAGTCACCCCACTTCCTGTCATGCTTTTTTTGTTTTTGTTTCCACATTTCCAAGGAATACAAACGCCCTCAGGCAAACACGAGTATGAGGAAGCACGCTTCCAGGGAACTGTCAACCGGTCTTAAACCTCAAGGTGGCCTGTTTAATGATGGTAAACTATGGCCTTGATAAGCTCATTAAATGTCAGAGGACTTTGAAAGCATTATGTCTCACACAAGCAAATTTAAAGAAACAGTTTTCTAAAATGCCCTGCCAAGCAGGGTAATTTATTTGCATTTACTATGAAAACATACAATATCACACAAGATAATTGAAGCATGGAAATTTGGGCATTTGCTGTATAATCACACAAACGCACTCTCATCATTTACAGTTTTTCTTTATGTGATGGTGCCCAGAAAAGAAGAGCAATAGAAAGGCAAGTCTTCCGCTTGACTGTTTTCCTGTTGAAACAATAGATACACAGTAGAACCATCTTTACTAAATGCAATGCACAACAGTAAATTATGAGCAATTATGTGAGCCTGGGCCCTAGCCTGTCTGTGTTTGCCTGCATTACTGTCATTGCCCTGCTTAGCAAACCCTAGACATTTCCTGGGGCAATGACAGACTAGTCAAGGCTACAATTATAAATAGAACAAAACAAAGAAAAATTATCAATAAGAAAATAATATACAGAACATAAAGTTGGTTCTCTTCATGTGTCTCCTTATTTGGACCTATATAGAGTGGTGCTATACTGGTCAGCTAAGCCAATTTAAAAAAGAAAAAAAAAGGTATTGGTCTATAATTATGTCTGTGCAGAAAGTGGGTTTGCGGCTTGGCTCATGGGTTGACAGGAGAGGCCATCTGCGAGTTAATTCACATCACAGTCTTCAATCAGGTACAAGTAGCTGAGCGAGAATGTGGTACAGATTGCAGTGTTGAGTGTGTGACCAAAATTCATTATGCAGCAGCAGGCAGAACACCTCACATATCTTTACAAATTAAATTTATTTGTCCAAAACATGAAGTTTCTTAGGCACTCTACATGGTATGAAGCAAAGTTTATAGACTTCTGCGTTGCAGCTTCTCACACGTGCAACATATACCTAGGAGGAAAAGAATTTCTAGATAAGTGACATATTTTAATGCTTAGTTTGAACTTGTTGCGATAAGATAATCAGAGACCTGTTTGCAAAATGATTCAATGATTACTGAATTCGGCAGAAATGAAAATGCAAGCCAAAAAAACTCTCATCTGTCATCATAGTACTAATGTCACCTTGCACACAGGACTTCATCAAGTAAATAAAAAAATCAGATGTTCTGAATAGCTTGAGAATATCACGTGACATCATTATCTAAAGAGAAACTCAAGCCCTATGTGCAAAACATTATTTTATGAAGTGCAAACAGGTGTGGCCTCACTGCAATGCTATTTCCATTCCATGGAAACGTATGAATGGGAAGAGGGATCCTGATGATGCAGGGTAGCATTTGGCAAACTGAAGTAGAACTGCGCTCTAAATGGGAAACTGCAGGACTGATCTTTCACGTTCTCCTTCTCTGTGATATAAAAACCTTTATCTAGGAATTTCATGTGAATGGCTGTTGGCTTTGTGCCAACAGAAATGTGAGAAGTGTGTTTGACACAGCGGAAACTTAAGTGATGACAAGGGAATTTGCAAGATGCCTCAGGACATGATGTGCAACACCTCCACCTGTTGACCATTAGGTATCCCATCCATGGTACAAAGTAATCTTTTCAGCTGTGCAATTCATGGCCTCCTTCTTTGCCAAATACTGCTTTCTACCACCCTGTTATACTCTAGCTGGTCTAAAGTATGCCCTTTGCCTCTTGATACTTTGATACACTGATACTTGGTTCACCTGATTAAAAGTCTAGATAGATAAATGTCAAAGCTTTTTCAATAACATTCAGTATGCTGCCACAGAACGCTACAGAATACCTCACCACAGCATCTCAAATATTTCTGTTGTTACAACTCAGAGATTTCAAATTTTTGACAAGCCTCTAGCGTGGCTGTACCAGTGAGCAATCATTTTCATACACTCCCAATTGTACACTCTTCTACAACCCATGAGCCAAGCGTGGTCTACTACTGACATAAACCACTGAAGCACAGAGTGGATCACAACCATTTTAATAAGCCCCTCCAATCCCTCGGCCCTACTGCCACTCCCATCCACTCCCCCACCTCCTCCCCTCAATCCTTCCTGGGTGGGCTGGCTTTGAATATCCATCCTCCAAAGTCCATGGCGGTAGTGGTGGTAGTGGTGGTGGTGCAGGGGTTTAACAGGGACTGAACCTCCCTTACCACGTAGTGTGTTTCTAGAATGAGTAGTCCACTAGCTGGCTCACCTGCTAGGGAGCACTTGCCTAAAACACCAGCTCCTCTCACTCCTGGGCTATGCTCCTCAGCACGTACTTGACTGTGTAGGCAAACGCTGCAAAGCCCACAATCACAAACAGGTTGGCTAGAGCCCCACCTAGCAGTCCATGGTTGCGATTGGCCTGCTGCAGGCCAGGGGCAGGATTAGCGTCCCCCAGGGGGACGGGCCCTCCGTTGAGGGCGGGAAGGCCGTAGTGGGCATGCTGAGGGTCACCATCAGGTACAACATCGGGGAGGGGGAGGGGCTGAGTGCGGACGCTCAACTCCTCCTGGGCCTTCTGTTTTTGCTTCATCTCCTAGTGGGCGGATGGTAAGAGATGGGCAGAAATTAAACTCACATCAAGAAAAAGTAGAGAGGAATGTGACAAGTTAGAGAACACCGACCACTTACATCGACTACATCAGGAAACAGCTCACAGAACACTTTGTCCTTGAGGTTGAAGGCCAAGCTTTGGGCTGACAGTTGTCTTTTCTAGAAGACAATCAAATGTACAGCAAACATTAGAAAAAACAAAGCGTTCCTCACACTGTGCTGCATTTATGAGCATTTGCTTGCTTGAACTCACTGTGTAGTCAGAGGTCTCGATGCTCCCCAGGGTGGGACCTTTCTCCACCATGAAGCTGAGCAGGCCTGTGAGGATGGTGGATACAGACCATGCGGGGTTCCACGTGTCTGGATGGAAGTCTGTAATGGACAGACATAACCTGTGGAGGAACAAATAAAGTTACACTTGAGTCTAGGCACAATCAAATGCAGGAGTTACTTAAAAGAGTAAAGTAGCACAACCTTTAAATTCCAATCTAATAACTAAAGGAACTTCGACCTATCTATAGATAGAAAGACAGGAGAAAGACATTTGTAAAGTTAGATTCTTATTATCTAACTTTACAAATTGTGAACCCTGAACAGTAGTAACAAACTGGCTGATTTAAACATCAGTGAGGTTGAAATAACTACCATGTTCCTACCGAGTATTACACTTGAATCTCCCGTTTGGTGTTATCATGTAGATACTGGGTGGTTTAAAAGGGAATTCTCGAGGGAATATGAGTTTTCCGTGGTAGTATCCTCCTGTGGAAAACAGAGGAGCTTGTGACGACAGCACTTCAAGACAGTATAAACACAGTTGGCCTGAGGGTAACCCGAAACTTTAAGCCTTGGACTTGTCAGTACCTGTGAAGTTCAGGGGCTGGCTTTCAATTTGTGTTCCACTGTATCAAGAGCCAAACTTGAGGAATAGCATGTCTTATGTGACAAATCTTTTTGTAGTCATCAGTGTTCCCATATATAGAGTTTATATAGGTGGCCTGCCCAAATAGATTTACCCCAGCATAAAGTTTTTTTTCCCCAAAAGTGAGAAGATAATATGAAGATGAAAACAGTGTGGTTTGTGGTATTCAGTATGTTTTACCTTCATAGGGAGTTTTCTCAGGGCCTCTAACAACATAGTGCCTAGAAAAGACAGAAAAGATTTTTGTAAGTCAAGGATGGACGGAAGGAAGGAGTCTATCGTCTATCTGTACATTTTTGACAATGCTGGCATAATTACTTCTGTGTCTATGCCATAGATGTCTGTGGCTCCAGCAGAGACTGCTACCGCAGCCTACTGCACTTCTCCAAATATGTTACTGCACATCAGGTGAATGCAAGACCACTTAGACAACATGATGCCGGTTTTCATCTCTTGTCAACCAGTTGGACTGAGGAGGTCTGCATATCTGTTCTGGTGTTATCAGCTCAGCCACAAAATCTACAGACTGTGAGGTATCACTAAATTCACAGTGAGAAATAAATCAAATCGGTAATTGATCGTCCGAACGTTACCAATCCAATAACGTCAGTCCGATATCCGATGAGTGAATTCCTTCCAAATCTGTACTCAATACCGAAAACAGATTGGACAGGTCCCAAACCAGCAAACTCCACAAATATGATAGAAGATCATGCATGGAGTGATGTTATTTACACTAAACTCCTGCTGTTTAGTTCCTAACGGTTGACTTGTACTGTGTATTGACATAAGTACAGTCAGCTAAGTTAACAACATTAGAAGCATGGTTGGTACTTTTGAAGCTATCAATAAAAACATTAGCTGTACGTAGCTAGTTGTGGAATTTTACTGTCTAAATCCTACTGTATCCAAGGTGTTTATTTATACAAAACACTGACAGACGTATCCAGTAGGTATCTGTATTGAATTAAAGGTATCAGAATTGGTACTGGTATTGAAAATTTTCAAATGATACCAAGCCCTAGTCTTTACTCACTCCAGCTGTTTCAGAAAAGGCTGCTCTGACGCTGCGCCAGAATGTATTCCTTTAACAGCTGCTTGTCAAAGAAGGCGAAAAGATTAGTTGGTACTCTATATTTTCATGGCATTTTTCCTGATTTATACATCAAAGTGACTAGGAACATGCTGCTGCACAAATGGTCATCCCAGGAAGGCCACACAACTCTCTGCAAGTGATGCAGAAAATATATGGGATGACATCTGACAGTTTTTTCTTTTTAACCTTTTAGCTCAGGTCCCGTCACCGCAGCAAGTGATTTCACTGATTAGCTTAGTTCCCTCTCTGTGGCTGAAGGTGTGTTAATCAGCTGCAGTGACTGAATGCTGGAATGAAAACCTGCAGACTCTTGGCACTCCATGGCACGATTGCTCATCCCCGTCTTAGGTTACAGTAACCACATACTACAGATTAAAAGAGTTAGATTGGGTTTATTGAACTGGAGTTGTCTGAGATACTTATCCGTAGTGAGTGTATTATCAGTTGACGATGGTAGCTGCACCCCCACTTTGAAGAAGCAGGCAGGAGAACTGACACAGAACGGCTGTCTGACAGCAATGTAATGCCATGACAATATTCTAAACACAGCATACACTTATGCTGATATTGATTTTTTTTAGATGGCTTTTTTTTTTAGGTGGCTACACCCCCTCCATCCACAACAGTACATTCCTTAGCTTCTGTGTCGGTTCTCTTTCTTGATTCTCCAAATTGGCGGCGCGCCAACCACCATCTACTGCAGGTAAGACATTGACTATGATTAAATACCTCATACAACCCCACTTCAACAAAGCCAGACTAACTCTTTAAAGTAACCACAAACTACGTGACTCACAAATAATAACATCAGAAGTTGCCTGATGACATTATTTTGCCGCACTGCATGCTACGGCCAAGCCATCTTTTTTTGTGACAATGCCAAAGCTGCCACCAAATTTATAGTTTCTTGAAAACTGCCACCTTCATCTGAAATGTGCTATCGTGTGAATGGTGAACGAGAGCAAGGCTATGGAAGGCCGTGTTTAACAGGAGCACAAAAGATATAGAATAGTTAGTTATAGAATACTAATGGAAAAAAATCATTACAGTAACCTTGCTGGAGTCTTAAGCAATGTGTAAATGAAATATTGTGTAAACTGCAATCATATAACATAACACTGAAACTTGCCATGCTTTTGTTCATAGCTATATTGTAGTGGCATTTCAATTGTGTAAACAGGGCAATGTTATCTATTAACACAGATTACCATTATTTTGTCCCCATTGCACTGGTGAAGATCTACACAGACACGCTGGTTTGCAATAAAATTTCTGAATCAAACCTATGCATTTTACATTCAAGACGCAAACCAGAGACAACTAAGCTAGTTTTTATTGAAACCACTTCACAAAGTCTAAAAACTGATGATTGTGCTACATATCCAAAACACTCCATGGCTTAAGCACTGAAATCTAAAACATATTTGCTTTGGTAGTGATTTCTAACTTAAGGTTTTGCAAGAATGGAGATGTTACCATTCTAGGATGTTGGAGGGAAGAGGTTCTGCACAAATGTAAGGCACAGGGTCTTTCTTTATCCTGAGGTAATCCTGCTTCAGTCGTTGAGTGGCTGTGGTCGGTGCTCTCTTATTCCCGTTATTGTTCATCTAAGGATGTAGAGGACATACAACAGGGAAACAATTCAATCCATACTTGTACACCGAACCAGGTATGGACACTTTCTTGACTGAAATTTCCTCTGCAAGTGAGGACTGGACAGTGGACAGTGGACACTGGACATCAATAAGACTGATGATAGCACATGTTCCCACAATAAAAGAACGGAAAGATATATTTGTATTTCCCCCCAAAAACTGCATCTTTCATTCTACAAAGGGGAAACTTACTCTTAACTTACAACTTGGCTGTGACTCAAATTTAAGTTGCATTTTATCCTTCTTATAGTTCGACTTTTTTGAAAATATCTCTACATGTTCAACTCACCATGAAGTGATAGATGAGTTCTATATGATCAACGCCTGGCAAATCCACTGTACATTTTACATTATGAAGCCTGGTGTGTTGCACTTATCCAAATAATTGGTTTCACCCTGCACAAGGGTGTTTTGTGAAATAAGAACAGAAGCTACAGTTCTATTCCTAGTTATGATCCAAACGTCTGCATATACACACGCACATGACTGCTGTATTACAAATAATACATTCTATAGAGAACCCCCCCCAGTACAAATGATAGAGATGCAGTGTTAACTGTGTAAACGCAGTGCACGACTTTATTCCACTATCCTGCTGGTACTCCCACTTGAGTGCTAATCTGAAGTTACTATCTGCAGGCGACTTTTAACATTTCGACAACCGGATTTTGAATTAATTTAGCTTAACACGCGTCAGTCGTCACTTTCTAGTGGTCATAGTAATTGCTTAACGGTAGGCGGCTATATTTGCTGACGTTGATCCGCTAATTCGCAAGCTAGCTAACGTTAGTTCACTAACACGGGTCGGTTGGACTAGCTGGATATACTTGGCTAGTTAGCTAATGTGTCACTAAACCCCGACTGTAAACACACAGTGGACAGCAACTTTCCGACACAGGAAACGGAACTTAAAAGTGGCTGACGATCTTTTTCCTGCTGCGAATCCACAATTTCCATTTGTATAAGTTAACGTCAGAATCTTTAACTTACTAATCACCGAACTTGCTAGATGTCAGTGAAGCTAACTGTTAGCTGGATGTCTCTTCTGGGTGCTTAAGCAGCTAGCTAGCAGTTCTGTCTGTGTGAGGTTAGTGAGCAAGCCGGCTAACTTAGGCCACAGCTATGTTTAGCTGCTAGCTGGAACAGACACACTATCAACGACAACTGACCCACAAATGTTTCGCGCACACATAATAGGAGATGTGTAATATAGACATACCTCTCTAGAGACCCCGATGAAATTATCTATTCGTGGCTGCACCCGATATAAGACTTCTGTTTCTGTTATCAAACCTAAAAGCAAAAAGACGATGACACCGACGTAGCGTTAGCCAGCAGGAACAAAATACAACACTTCCGGCGCTCTTCTTCTGTGTTTTTGCAGTTGGGACAGTGTTTATGAAGCGCA
Source organism: Holocentrus rufus (assembly GCA_900302615.1). Classification (NCBI taxonomy): domain Eukaryota; kingdom Metazoa; phylum Chordata; class Actinopteri; order Holocentriformes; family Holocentridae; genus Holocentrus; species Holocentrus rufus. Next base: position 16,108 of record OMLF01039448.1, on the reverse strand, counting down.
CTACCGCCACCACCTTCTACATCCTCTATCTTTCAGTTAGTCCTGGAAATGATAATAAACGGCATTCTTAAAACTCATCACTCATGCCTACTAATCTAGGCTATTGTCATTACCCAGACATATGGGCATGAGACCAGCGCTTATCCTATGCGCTGTTTGAACAAAAATAATATTATACTTTTGTAGTCAAGATATATATTTTTTGGCCTTTGGAAGCCCCCTTTTCCACTGATCACGAGTGAATACTGCTGCAACCAACTCAGCCGTCCTCACCTAATCACCATTTTTACTTTTTTTTTTATTTTTTTTTTATGCTTTTTGAAGGCTTTTGACCGCGACGTGTATAAACTTAAAAAGTTCAAAAACAATGAAATGCTGATAAATAAATAAACAAATAAACAAATAAATAAATACATTGCTACACATCAGTATGCTGTCTTTTTTATTACAGCCATCAGCAATGTAAAATCACTTTAAAATCATTTAATTTCCCAAGCCAGTATACTTCTGGTTTCAAGTTGCTACAAATGTAGAACTGACAAAATATCTGAACACAAAACATGACAACCTGGCAGGGTAGATAAACTTAATTTACTATAATTATTTACTATTATTTACTATTTCGGCGTAGGACATATTCATACTGTTGCTGCCAACAATTACCAAAATTAGTGTCAACCCAACTGAAATAAGACTCGTACTTAAGAACACCAGTTTGAACTGTAACCATCATCTCATTACACTTATCAATAATAGTTGCTGGCTGATATTGTAAAGACAATTACATGCCTGGTTTTCTATAAAGTAGTTTGATTTATTTCTTTAACTTGTTCATGCAGGTTTTGGCCATCATTTTACAGCTTGCAGTATTGCCTCTCAGTTGCTCTTGTCCCCAAGGAGAAGTCCTCTGTTTTGATCATGTGATGCAACTGAAGAGTAGTCAGATGTAGAGGTGGTCAATTTCTACTGTGACTTCTGGTTGTGACTGAACTGTATGCTCCTTCTCCTCAGCTTCTCGGGCTGGAGAGACGCGAGGAGAGAAAACTCGCGAAAGACGTCAGTACAGGAGATGTCACCTGCAATAGGGGATACTGAGGTCACCACTTAACACACTTAACAGTTTGTCCCTTTGCAGGGCAACCTGGAGACTGTGGAGGCCAGTCTGTTTTGTTTTGTTTTGTTTTGTTTTGTTTTGTTTTGTTTGGTCTCTTTATTTACATTAGTGTGTAACATACTGAGATATTTTTCCAACAAAACATACAGACCATAAATCAGCAAATAGGCCTACCGGAGTCTCCAAGGGCCTGCAATTCACTGTTCAGCCAGAGGGGCAAAGCAGGGAAAGATATATTTGCATTTTCACCCAGTAAACTTCTGTATATGAGCCCATGAAGTAGCAAGTCACGCTGCTGGAAAAGCACAGTCTCAGGATGAAGAGGAGTTCCCCAGTCTGCAAGTTATTACCAGACCACTCTTACTTTATATTCTTGAATCTTTCTTTCTACAACAGAAAAAAAAATCTTTGTAGAAGGAAAAATTGACAGGTACAAAGCTGTACTTCAAATTTAACTTGAATTTTAGTTTTTTAGGTTTTTTTTTTTTGGAAATGTACTCTTCCAGATGGAGGAACCTTTAAGTAAAGTGTCCGACCGCAAATGAAACCAGAGCAGAAAATGAGGAACGCAGGGAAAGAGTGGTGAGCATCCTGTCAATTTCACAGCTATATAGTCTTGGGTCCTGGATCAAATGACATCTGTCTTTTATCTGCTCAACACCTGGCAGATCCACTGCACATGTCACACTATGAAGCTTGATGTGTTGTACTTACCCAGGTTTTTTGCTTCATGGTATTCTTGCACATGGGTGTTTTGTAAAATATGAATAGAAGCAACATTTATTTTCCTGATTACGGACCAAATGTCTTCATATACACACCTGTGATGTGATCGATGTATTACAGATGAGTCTCCACATCTCCACTTATTTAATACTGAAAATGACAGCGGAACTGCAGCGAAATTCTGAAAACCTCATTCCCCCAAAAAGTAGACGTAGAGAGTTCAAGATATTTTCCCAAAGAGTGTGTGTGAGAGAAAAAAAGGTAATGACACCCTAAAAACACCCATGACCACCAGAGCAGAGAACACAGAGAGAATATCACACTAATCCCCTATTAAGACAGCCCAGGATGCTTCACTCACTCTATCCCGAATATCCTTGGGTTTTACCCTCTTGCTGTCCATGGCAACCCCTGTAGTAACAAAAGCAATGATGTAAGACACTTTTTATTTACCCATTTGGACATTTTCCTCAGTGTGATGTGAAGAATTAGAGGAATTAGACATCATGTGAGAGAAAACATTTTTTCAGTGATGGCATGACAATGCTTGTGAGATTATGTAGGTTTTACTCGCTCGTGACACTGAATTATTCAAGGCACTCTGTTGCTACTGCAAGGGAAAAAAACTTTGAGAATTTGATGCATGTAAAATAAAACGCCCTATGCTGATCTTTAAATAGTTGCAGACAAAAGTGTTTTTGTGTTGGCACTGCAGTGAACTGGAGCTTGAAGCCACAAAATATTTGGAAAGGTGTGTACGTCTAGACTTGTTGAGAATATTTCCACTGCTTTGAATAAGCCAAGTGCTCCCCAACAATTTGTTACAGACCAAAAGAGATACCAGATCCCAGAAAAAAACATTCTCCCAACATTTGGCAATGTTTCAACAACTTCACATTTTGACCAATGCCATTTTTGCCAATGGAGGGTCATATTAGCATGACAGACTTCTTTAAAACCTTACGGCAATGTTGGTAGAATGTTATCAACAAGAGATGAGACGGGAAACAGAAGTGAGAGCAAGAAGCAAGAAGCAGGGTTAGTTCATCAAGAGTTCCTCAGTTTTATTTTATCCATTTTTGTTTTTTTTTTCTCCTCAGTGCTTCTAAAGACAAGGAAGAAAGTACTCCAAAGATATCCAAATGTCAGTGAACAGAAGGATGTCTCCAAATAGTGCAGAACTATGTGACAGCTCTGTAGTCTGACAGGTTGTTTTGGAAGAGAATATAAAGACATACATAAAACAGATCAGACAATCAGGGTCCATGATTGAATGCTGAGAGGCAGGCAGTTGGAGTTTAGTTAAAATGCACAGGCGTACTATTTACAGTATGTTTGCTTTTAAAAGCACCCGTTACCACTCCTATGTTAATACACACACCAATAGACACAACACTTAATACTTCAGCTCGGGCAAGCGCCCTGAACAGTTTGGTCACAGTAGCTTCTCATCGCCCCCAAGATTGGATCTACTTGCAGTACACTGAACTATTGCAGAATATCACCTGCCATATCAAAATCTCTCACATCAGTCATAGTTCTGTATTTCTTTAACCTCTTTTTTTAACATTTGAGTACAATGACAGTGTTTCTACCACTGTGTCACTTCACAAAGCATGGTAAGACTATGTTGTATCTACTTGGAATATTTTCAGTTAAAAAAGGTGACATTGTACAACGTTAGACACTTTCCCTTTCAAAAGTCTTTGGCAGAGGAAAATAAAACCACAACATAAGAAATTGATCCCAACACATTGAGAAATCTACAGAGAAAAGAAAGCAGTTGTTGTTTTTTTAAGCTTTGGTGGGGAAAAAAATGACACAGAAAAGAAGAAAGCCACCACAGATTTGGTCTGTGGATGGAAGGATGGGACAGAGGTGCAGAAAGATTAAGAATGAAAACAAGGATAAGTTTCTGACACCAGAGGAGTCATGTTGGCTCATGCTTTTTTTCCCCCCCACAGGACGGCACGTGATAAAACCATACAAAAATATTTTATCATGCTCAGAGTGCAGATAATGTTGACATTCTCAAAAATAATTCTGGCAAAGCATGCACAATATAAGCATTGGCCAGCAAGGGAAGCCAGATACATCAAGTCCTTTGACCCCACTGATGTGTAAAATCCACTATAAAAAGACGTTCTGTCCGATGTGCTGACATCTCATGAGATATTTAACATGGATGGGTATGTACAACAAGGTGGAGATGTGGATATATACCCAGCCACCTAAGATCTGTGAAGGGGGGTTAAGAGAAGCGCATGGAAGTGGGAAACCTCTCGGGGTGCGATGTAAATCCACTTCACATACAGTCCCTAACTGCACTGTCCAAAAGCTTAGTCCTTTTAACACCGGTCTGTCCACACATCAGCTTAGCAAAGTTGCTATCACCATCAGTAAAAACTGACTGCGATAAATAAAGTAAGAATACACTGCCACTGGAATTCCTATAGCTCAACCACCAAAATCGCTTTCAAGATGGAGCGTTTAAATGCCTAAGACTGTAGTCACAGCTACAAAAGGACACTGCAAAAGGGACAAAGAAAAGCAAAACGTCTTTTCAGAGTGTGATACATGATATAATCTAAAGACTTACTGTTAGTTATTCTACGTAATGCTTTGACATTGAAAAGAAAACAGGTGAGAACTGTCTCCGAGAATGAATTGCACTAGTCCTCCAGGGAGATAAACATAAATAAAACTAAAATAATAAAAAAAAACACAGATGATATAGACAGCAATTTGAGTGGACAAGACACAACATAAAAAAGCAACACTGATTGATAAAAAAAAAAATTATAATACTGTAGATGGGAAAAGTGCACAGTTGTTTTTCTTTTTTTCTTTACATAATGTATCATAATATCATAGTATTTTACTCTGTCTCTCAGTATTCTTTTTCACATGCACTCATTTATTCTCGTTCTCTCACTCGCTCGCTCACCCATTCACAAAAGTATCTTACAAAGCAGGCATGGGTCTCTTCCCCAAAAGCCCTTCAGTATTTTTGTCACAGTTTTACACCAAATTTACCTCCCCTGCTCCTCTCTATACACAGTAAACTACACTGCTCACCTCTATCATAGCTTCTCAGTCACTCTGAAGCACCTCTTTTATTAATGGAACAAACACCATTTTTTTTTCACCTCATGCCACAGCACACAGTTTAAAGATTACCCATATCAATCCATCTCTGATTGAGAAGAGATGGCTCCAATGGCTTCATATGGATAATCTGGATAGATACAAGGAAGAGGGGGTTAAATGGGGTGAGACTCTTCAGAGGTAAGAGCTACAAGCAGTGGCAAGCCAAAAGCAAACCCACGCACCCTCCCAGACAGGTTACACCGCATTACTGTCAGTTAGAGAACTGTTAGCGTTGTGAAACTCGTTAGAATATGTTTAAGCTGAAAAACGTCATTTTTACTGTGCAGGTGATGTAGCTAGCATAGCATAGGTGACACCAGGTTATGGCGAAGCAGGAAGGTGGTAGTGATGAAATGGAGGTGGTGGTGGCTGTATTGTCAGTAGAGTCCGAACAGTCCAAAATGGGTCTCCCTACGACGGGCGAGCTCCTCTCTCCTCGGGTGAAGTTGCCCATAAACCCGGATCTGACTGATGTCCAATATGCAAATTAGGTAAAAGGGACTTGAGATTAGTGCCTAGGGGCAACTTCGCCTACGCTACCACTTCAGGCTCCCAGTGAGGAGGAATACATATAGGGCACGCAGCTATACTCTTGGCTACAGTAGCGACCCCTAGCATTCGTCTATGGTGAGGCAGATGAACTCCTGGATGCACTTTCTATACTGCTGTTCAGTGGGGCTGCTGCTCGGGTATTGACCTGGCTGGCCCAAGGGAGCCTCCGCCTCTCGCATCTCCTCGTTCATCCGCGCTAGACGCAACCTGGAGGAGAGAAAGGAGAAGGAGGCAGGGAGAGGCAAAGAGAGGGAATGGGAAGGGAGCGAGGGAAAGGGAAGAGAGTGGGCAAAAAGATAAAGTAAAATGATGAGGTGTTATATGGAGGTGGAGGGAGGGGAAAGGGAAGGGAGTGGGCAAAGAGATTAAGTAAAATGATGATGTGTTATATGGAGGTGGAGGGAGGGAATTCGTTAAAATCAATAGGAGTGGGGTGGGAAAATGGGACAGAACAGGAGAGAAGGGGAAGAAGGAACAGGGAAGGAATGTGTTATCACCAATGAATAATACACAGCAGGACAATACTGTTTACACAGTAATGGGAAATTATCAAGCGCTGAATCATTTACGTTGCCTGTGACTCTGACGTGAGGTTTGTTTAATTGCAACACACTCACTGAGCTGTTAAATTTGATATGCTCTGGTGCTCATAGTTCTCTTTTATGATTTACTCACGTGATGTGAGAGATCATGATTTTACTGCCCCCCCCATAAAATCAGTTCTCATCGTCCTCGGAATCAGATTAACCAGATTAAAAACATGGGATTTCCTGAGAGAGACAAATTTACCACACAGGACATTTGGTCCCATCCATTACAATAATGGCATTCTTAAAATTAAAATCCAGACATGGGATGCTAAAAATGAAAGAGATCCTCACTGTGAGTTCTTCAACGTTAAAGTCGGATGACATTTTAGCAGGAAACTTGGTGGCAACTGTAAGGTCACTACTCTGAACACTCACTGGATGAGTCACCGAGCATTTCCTGAATGTGACTATGAGTAAACGTGACAAAGGAAACTTACAGGGTCACAATGTCGGCATTAGCAGCCTGCACGGCGATACTCAGGGGGTCGTGACCCTGCTCATCCACCTCCGTCTGTGATGCTCCTCTCTTCAGGAACAAACACACCTGCCTGCACGGCACCAAACAGACGGAGAAACACAGAAAAAAGAAGTCAGAAAAGAGAGAGATGAGTGGATGAATTATTGACCTGAGATGTTGCGGAGAGCTTTTCAAACATTTGATTTTGTCAAAACAAAATCTTCAAGGTTCTTGTAGTGTGAGATTTGTAAAGAACATTTTGAAAATAGCGAGCAGTGATGGCTAATGAGAGCTTGTGAAGGAACCAGGCACAACAGGTAGAAATAGCAAAACATCATCATGGCTTTAGGTCCAATTTACTTTCAACTCTACTGGGCTGCCTGCACCTCCATCACCAGTCTCTCCTCCAAAGCTGTTTTTTCTTTGTTGGTGCAAATGAGTGCACACATAGTAAGAGCTAAGAGGTGGTCTTCCCTCTAAAGATCAGGTGAAAAACTAGGCCATGTTTTGTGTTTGTTTTGTTGAGTCAGTAAGGTATCGAAACACCTCATGACCAAATCCAAGTGAAGAATCTGAAAATTTGGGACCCTCAACTGGACCACAGTGTTATTGTGCTCAACACTCGGTCAGCAATACAAGAAAATACTAGAAATAAGGTTGTCACATGTGAATGATACAGAGACCTTAGGATTTTTGCAGCCCTCTAATTTCTGCTTGGCATTACTGCCATCATGCTACACCCCATGCTATACTTATCAGCCAAGACAAATCAAGACTCATGCCCACTAAAATGAGGTTCTCTGTATGAAACCTTAGAGATGTCAGTAGTTTCACTCAATGTTGTGCAAGGAAATGCACAGTTTCAAGGAAAAAAAAAGACAGAGCCAGAGGTGTTTTCCCCACAGCTGAGTCATTTTTATTAATTTGACCTGTTATGTCATGTGCCCACACAGTATACGTAGTCATTTTATTGCAAATGTGTTGTAACATGAATTAAGACATAGACAGACAGGTGGAACGTGTTTGAAGTTAACAATGACAAACACGGACAGACTGCAAATTAGAGGTGATGGTGGAGCTGAGAAGAGGCAATTAAGATGGAAAATTCCAATTCCGATTGGAGGAGTGATAAGCCTTCCCTCCCACCTTTCAGGTCTTACTCACCCGGTGTGTCCCAGGTAAGTGGCGTGGTGGAGCGGGCCTCTCCCCCTCATGTCCCGCTGGTTCACATCTGCTCCATTTTGTAGCAGGAACTCACATGCTATTAGAGAACCCTGAGAGAGAGAGAGAGAGAGAGAGAGAGAGAGAGAGAGAGAGACGAGTCAATCCCCAGTAAGACTTCTGTAATGGGCTGACATCAACAATTATATCCCCTCTCTACACACTCTGACAAAAATGGCTTCTTCCGCTCTCCTTAGGTTTCATATTTATTTCTTGCTTGTAATCTTGACTACAATACAATCATCAGGGTCCAAGCACTCCAGGATGACTTCATTAGTTTCAGTATCTAACCTTTTATGAGCCTTACTCTGGAGGCAGTCCAGCAGTTCCAGTTCTGTCTATGGGCAAAGTTCAGCCCATCCATTTTCCATTTAATTTCTAGACCTTTTTGAGTTTTTTTCACTTGTCTGCTTCTTTTTCAAATATATTTCTATTGGAGCCAATGGCGAATTTCTCAGAATGCAGTTCACAATCACTTGCATGAGAGGGTGAGACCTCCTCTCACCCTCAACAAGAATGCAATGCATTCTGACAAACCCAGTGTCACTGACTGAAATGCAAATACATTAGCACCCCCATTTGGCCAGTCAGGGTTAATTTTCATTTCACAAGTGCAGAGGGAGTGGAGGATTTACACCAAGACCCACTTCACAAAATTTCAGATTCCTGAGACTCTAGCACCACCCAGAGATTAAAATGCACCAATTATTTTGAGGGACCTTATATCAGGTTTTAAGTACACTGCCCTAAAATGCCCATCCTGATTTTGTTGTCTTGAGGAAACCAGGGGATTAAAAAGTTTAGGATTTTTTGATAATTATTACAATCGAGCCTCCACTTACTCTGTTGATGCTGCTTTCATTTCAGGCAACTTTTATCACAGCACCCCCTTCCAGCACAGTTGTTTAACAAATACAAATACAAGCACAAATAGCAGCATCTCCATATGTTCCTGCTGCCCACTCACCCCGATCACGGCCTGAATGAGCGGCGTTTTGCCCTCCTCCTCCTCACTTGCAGCGTGTACGTCAGCACCGTGCGCCAACGCCTCGGCCATGAGTGGCAGGTTGTGGAGGCGCGATGAGCGGTGGAGGAGCGCCCCCGGGTGGAGCTCCCTGGGGTCCTCGGGGTCTGAGGACACCTCGTGTTCGATCTCCACCTCACCGCTGGAGGACTCCTCTGACTCTTCTTCTGAGGGTTGCAAAGGAGAAGGGGAGAGAGAGAGAGAGAGAGAGAGAGAGGGGAGAGGGGGGGGGG
>OMLF01039437.1:5451-16935 GCA_900302615.1 Holocentrus rufus | reverse complement strand
CAGAATCCACCAAACCCCCCTTTACGCCCACCACCACCACGGCCCCCACCACCACATCCACCACCACCACCGCCGCCATCACAGCTGTATCGCAGGCTCCAGAGGCGGATACCCTGTCCCTGGAGCCCGAGCTCAAGCCTGAAGAGGGGCCGCCTCCGCCACAGCAGCCTCCAGAAGTGGAGAGCGCTCCTGCTGCTCCTGAGGAGAAGACAGAGGAGCCTCCTGTTCCAAGGTGAACACTCGAATGCTGTTGATATAATAGCAGCTTGTATAGCACAGTTCGGTTACCCAGTAAGGTGAATGAATTGTCCATGGTCATTGATCTATATAATTACATTCAATACATGAGATGACACAGTACAGATATGGGTTCTGATATTTTTAAAAATGAAACTGCTGATAGCCGATATTTTGTGCCAGTGTTCAATATCTTTAAATTAAAAAAAAGAAAAAAGAGATTTACTAGAGCAAATCTCTTTTAAAATGTTTTTTTTTAATGTTTGAATAAACAAAATGAACGAAGACAATATTACAAATGCGAAATAAAAAGATGATAGGGATACTGTGAAACAATGTACCATAAAAAATCTTTTAAAAAAAAAAGGCTAGAGAATAACCTCTTTCATATCAGAGAAGGAAGATGTCAACATGCCGATATTCAAAAAATAAAGGCAACTATCAGTAAATTACTAAATCAGTCCCATCAGTACAGACAGTATACATTCAGATATAAATAACCTTTTGAAATTCACACTCCTGTGCCGTCCATTCTCTCTCCCTCCTCAACTCTTCGATCAGCTTCCCAAAGAGAGAGATCATGGAACCAGGTCCTGCCAGGGCCAAGGCCAACTGGCTTCGACTCTTCAGCAGGGTGCGACTACAACTGCAAGAGGTACAGTCTCTGTGTGTGTGTGTGCGTGCATGAATATGTATTTATGTAATGTGTACCTTCACACAGGTGTATGCATGTGCTTATAAGAGTGGGTAATAGTTTTCTCTTTTCCTGCTTTAACTCATCAGTCTACTATTTGAGTTCACTGACTTGTTGTATCAGCCCCTGCATGTCCTATTTGTTTCTCCAGCTTATGTTGACTGGTCCTACTATATTTTCCCAGTTGTTGATTGCTGTGGGTTTTATTGTCTTGTCTGTATTTGGTTATGATTACCCCTTGTATTGTTTGCCATTTCATTATTTTCTTTTCAGTTGTTTGCCATCCTCGTAGCGATTTGCATGTTGTCCATTCTGATTACCCACGGCTGGAGCAGACTCTCAGGTGGGTGTGGCCAAGAGTGTGTTAATTAATCTGAGTAATTTATAGAATATGTATCCTAAGTGGCTCATATATATTTATGGATAGCTAAGCAGCATATTAGGAAGCAGTCCAGTGCTGCTGTACATCTGCAAAGTGTCATTTTCCAAGTCTGGCGTTCATGCCAATTAAAACTATTTCTATGGATCACTGTGACGTGAGTATCAGCTCTGTGTGTCATTCTCTGAGCAGGCAGAGACAAAGAACATGTCTTTCTATAATAGAGCAGATAGAATTAGAAGAATGATTACACAGATAGCCATCTGGCAGTAATCCACTTTTACCATGGTTCTCAAACACAAAGGCCCCACTGCTGACGTCAGTAACCACCATACTCACTCAGAAAGACACAACTCAAATGCATTTCTCTCCGCATATTTCAATTTCTCTCTCTCTGTCTCTCCACTTACTTCTGTTATATTATTCATTTGTGAATTCTGGGAACACTTGCAGTCATTATGGCAGGAGGTTGAAGGAACCTGATAATAAAACATAGCTGACTCTTTCTGCCAGGGAATACCACATTTCTATATTTTGTTAGTTGCACAATATAAAGGACTATGCACTGTATTACATATAATATGCTGTGCTTCCAGTTGTTCCAATAAGCACTCTAGTGGCACCCTGCTCGCCTCACCCTGCCTTCACCATCTCATCTCTCTCTTTCTCCACAGGCCCGAGGAGAGAGCGTTGGCATTGCCTCTCTGCTTTTGTCAGCGGGGTACGTGGTCATGACGCTCCTATTACTGTGATCAGTGACACTCTCATATGGTCAAGACTGCAGTCTGTTCCTTATAGTGCAACAGGCAATCCCATTGTATTTGTCTGGATGAAGTTATCATGCAATCGATTATAAAATGTGTTAATATTGTCAGCATGTTGAATTTCAAGTTAACAAATCGGTAACACTTTATTTGGAGTGTCCACTGTTAATATTCAGCTTCGTATCAACATAGCATCAATCTAACCCTGTTTTTTTAGACTTTCCAATGATAATATTCAATATCAGCCTGACCATAATAAACAAAACATAAATTTAACTGATAGAAATTTGATACTAAATTCAAAAGCAACTGATATTCTATTCATGCTACTACTACAAGTTGAGTTTTTACATTGGACAAGTTGATATTAAGTTTACTATCTACATTGACTCAGTGTGAAACTCAGTTGACACAAAGTTGAATATTAACTTTGAACAGTCCAAATACACTGTGACCAGCAACTCCAACTCAAAGTACAAATGATAAATATTATTATCAATATCATCCTGTCTGAAAGCTTGTGTTTACAGTTGGAAATTCACATGCACTCATACTTCGTACTCCATGAGGTTGTTATTAACACATTTGTTGACTCACAGTATGTGTATGTTTTACCTGCAGGGTGGGCGGTGCTCTGTACAGCATAGACAGCATGCCAGATCTGAGGAAGAGGAAAGCGATGCCTCTGGTCAGAGATCTGGTGAGTTTGAGAAGTTATCGCTTCATATTCTTCTGACTAAGTCTCACCTCTCTGCCGCCCATCTGTCTCTCGCCTGCAGCGGGGAACTCCCACCTACTGTAGCTGTTCTCCTTATGCTCACCTCCTGAGCCTCTTTGTATTTTATTTTACTTCTCTTCCTTTCTCTTGAGCCGTCTGCACGACTTCCTCTCTGTTTGCACTTTGAAGGGACGTTGTCCGGCTGTTGCAGTCACAGAGGACGAGCTGCAGGGTTGAGGGGCCACTGGGGCCCGGGGGTCTTCTCTGAGTGACACTGATGGCTGCTACATATTGTCATAAAACAGATTGTCCGTAACCCCAGGCTGCCACCATGTCTCCCTGACACTGCCTCTTTGTTGACAAGGCTGTGTGAGATGCTTAGCATTCCTATGGAGAAACCCATAACCCATTGGGGTATGCATGGCTTTCTGTAATCCTATAAAGGGTGGACAGTAGCAGGTACAGTTCAAGATTAGTATCAAACCACTCATCAGCAGATAAAAGGTGAATCAGAATACTGTGTAGTAAGAAGTTGTAAGACCTAATAGTAATCACCGAGGCCACAGATTGAAACAGACCTGCCTGCTAAGTGTCATTGTGAATTTGCCTGTCAAAGCGGGCGCTTAGGTTATTAAGCTCACCGCACATCAACGGTCTGCTCCTTGTTTCCTTCCTCCCTCGAACAAGCCCATTGATCTGTCTCCCTGGCAGGGCGCCGACAGGTCTGAGACAAGCCAGCCAGCATCACCTGCCAGGCGTTGAGCTTTGCAAAACTCACTGTGCCTTTTTCTCAAATGCGGCGGAACCGAGCATTACCATACACGAGCTCATAGCTCAGCCAGCTGTCCTTATTAATCCATCCTGCTGTCACACACACACACACACACACACACACACACACACAGCGACACAGACAGACAGGCAGACACGAGCAGGCACACCTACATTTCTCTTCCTGTCTTTCTCACACACACACACACACACACACACCTAAACTGTCAGAGTTTCCCAGGTAATGGGTCGGACGGAGCAGGGATCCGTCTGAATGAGCAGCAAACACAGGCTAATTTCATCCAGAGATCACACACTGAAGCCTGGACACAAACGTGGCCTCTCCCCCTTCAGGCGGTTTATCTATCCAAATTCCCACAACCCCCTTCTTCCGCTTAAATGATGCATACTCTTCAGCCAAGTGGCTCATCGTTCAGCCAGTAGATTAACCTTGTTTCCCATTCTGGCATGTTGATTTCTCCCCGTTTAAGGACTGTTTAGTTTTTATCGTGAATGTCCATCAGGGTTTTGATTATGGGAACAGTGTTTTAGGACTCATTACCAGAATGAATGCATCAATTTGTGAACACACACCCCACCCACTGTGTTTTTAATTGTCTGTTAATTCCTTCCTCATTATGCCCCTCTCTAACGTTAAATCTCTCCCTCGTTCCTCTCTCCCTCACTCTGCTGCCACAGGCGATGGTGAGTAACGCCGACACTGTTTCTTGCAGAAACTCCTAAGCTGTGAGGATATACTAGTTTTCTTGTCTCACCAGTAAATTGAGCACTCTTGCGGAAGGAAACATTTTAAATTCTGCAGCTGTCATCTCTAGTTTGTCGTAACCATTCAGGGGAACTTTGCCAGACAGACTGTAATAATAAACGCTGCCTCATAGGCCGCGCTGAGATTTGTCTTGATCAAAACTAAGCTGAGGAGATATTGAAGTGTGAGCCAAGAGAAAGTGACTCCTCCTCTCCCCTTTTTCCCCCCTCAGTCCTTGGTTCAGAACTCCAGGAAGGCAGGCATCACCTCCGCCTTGACGTCCAGCACCCTGCATAATGAAGAACTGGTCTGTGCCTCAGTCCTCATTCACACTATTAATTCAAAACAAATAAAAACATTTGTAATGCTTTATTATGACAGAAAAAAATGAGCATGAAAACAACAGGCTCTTTCCACCTTCCTGACCCTGTCATTTTTCTCCTTTGTAGAAGAGCCACGTTTATAAGAAGACCCTTCAGGCCCTCATCTATCCCATCTCCTGCACCACGCCGCACAATTTCGAGGTGTGGACAGCCACCACCCCCACTTACTGCTATGAGTGCGAGGGGCTGCTGTGGGGTATCGCTCGCCAGGGCATGCGCTGCACCGAGTGCGGCGTCAAATGCCACGAGAAGTGCCAAGACCTGCTCAACGCCGACTGTCTGCAAAGTAAGAGACATTTCAGCAAAGAGCACTCCATTCTAGCTCGGAAATATAAAAAGACTGGACTATGTTTATTCCAAGCAAAGAGTGGCCACATGTAGTTAAAAAGATTTAAAGGAACTGAACAACCATTTGCTGACTGTTGAGGGTTTTTCCATTTTCTGATTGTTGCCCGAGCCCCAGTCAGTCCTGCTGTGCCAGGGCTGTTTTTTTTTTTTAATAAGACTATCTCGCGCATCTCGTTCCTCTCATCTCAATTTCTCACGCCAAGCATTCTGTCCTCCTCCTCCTCCTTTTCACACTCCCACTCCCCCTGTTCACCTTGTTTTTCTTGTGAGGATATTAAAAGCAATTTGTCTTTTGTTGACATCCTCCTCTATTCTCCGTCTCCTCTGTGCAGAATTTTATAGCTCTGGAGAAGTTTCCGTCTCTCATTCATGAATTATAGGCTGCTCTTTCATCATCTGCACGGTTTTCTTCCTGGCCATGTAGTCTGAATCAAATCTTCCAGCCTCAAATTTTCATAGAAGATGTGCTTATTGTTGAAATTTATCTTCTAGACAAGCTCTGTTATTGTTATCATCAATAACTGTGTGGCTACTCGGATCCAAACACACCTTTCATATTGCTTGACTACTGTATGCTATCAGATGGCTGACCCTTTTCCCTCTTGTCTTACTTTGATCTTCTCCAGGAGCGGCAGAGAAGAGCTCCAAACACGGTGCAGAGGACCGAACCCAGAACATCATCATGGTCCTGAAGGACCGCATGAAGATCCGCGAGAGGAACAAACCTGAGATCTTCGAGCTCATCCAAGAAGTGTTCACGGTCGTCAAATCCACTCACGTCACCCACATGAAGCAGATCAAACAGAGCGTGCTCGATGGCACCTCCAAATGGTCGGCCAAGATCAGCATCACAGGTGAGAGGGGAGCGGCGTCCAGTACGGCTGGCCGACATTATCAACGTCAAAGTCAGAGGAGAGCATATGACAAAGGCTCAGGTGTTGTTCCTCTGAGGAGAGACAAGCTGGCGTTTGTGTGAAGAGAGTACAGGTGGCGTTTGTGGAGTAGTAGAGCAGAGGGTCAGAGGAGTTAAGTAGGGCTCCAGCACACCAGGGCAATGCAAAACACAAAACACACCACACGTACAGTGGCTGACCTGCAGGTGTTTTCTTGCCTCTTTCCAGTGTTGTGTGCTCAGGGTCTGCAGGCCAAGGATAAGACCGGGTCCAGCGATCCCTATGTCACCGTCCAGGTGGGCAAGACCAAGAAGAGAACCAAGACCATCTATGGGAACCTTAATCCTGTCTGGGAGGAGAACTTCAACTTGTGAGTAGACACTTGGAAAAAAAAAAGTTACTACTATAACAGAACAACACTGTTATGCATCCTTTATATTAACTGAAATAAATAAATAAATATAGATTTGTAATTGTCATTTCAATGTCATTTTATTTGATGACAAGCCATGACTGTAATCGATGAGGGTTTGTTGACCCTCTGTTGGTGGAATTAATACATTTTGTAGTAGTGAACTGCTCAGGGAATCAGACATTTTCTAGGGTGTTCCAATCTCAAAGGCGTTCCATTTTGCTATAATTTCAGTTCCTTGAAAAATTCCCAGAATGCACCTTAAAAACTACTACGGAATTCTGGACAGACGAAACTTATGTTGAAAATATTGTTGCAGCAAATGTGTGTAAATCAACTATGACCATAAGATGGATTATGGAACCACAACTTGAGACTGTGGACACTTGTATTGCGGTTTTGGTCTCGGTTTCAGAACTGTTAACACCCTTACTTTTTACACAAAAAGTAATGCCAGGCTTTCGTAGCAAGTACATAATTCCAGGTAGCCATTAATCATTATCATGTCCAATCTTTAGCTCGTTAATCATCATGTGTGACTGTTTGCTCAAATCAGGTTTCATGTCTTTGACTCAGTAGCCTAACGAGGACCTGAATTCCAATTCACTCCATTCTGGTTCACTATCTACTGAACCAGGGTGCGGTTTGAGACCCGAGCTTTGTAACAGTGACTGACTCTTTGTCTCTGTCTGTGCAGTGAATGCCACAACTCCTCAGACCGCATCAAGGTGCGAGTTTGGGACGAGGATGATGACATCAAGTCTCGCGTCAAGCAGAAGTTCAAACGGGAGTCAGATGACTTCCTGGGTCAAACCATCATCGAGGTCCGCACGCTGAGCGGAGAGATGGACGTCTGGTACAATCTGGGTCAGTCGGAGCAGATTACATCCCGTAACTTTATACAATCAAGGCTGTGTTGGATGTCAATATTGTATTAATATCTTGACATGAGGCTAGATATCATCTGGGATACAGTTTTGTGATCTTATGAAAGCACCAGTAGTCATCCCTACAGCATCATCATAATATTGATATTTAGGATTTCGGTCAAAGATATTCTGATGATGATGATTGCTCAGTTGCACTGTATTGACCTCACAGCACCTTACTCCCTTTGTCAGTTCCCCTCGCTTCAGCTTGTTTGCCGGAATTAACTTTTGCGATTGAGATTTTTTTTCATTGCCTAAGCAAGTAGGTGTCGGGCTGACTGTGCTGTATGTCCTGTGCTCTTCACAGACAAGCGAACCGACAAGTCAGCCGTGTCTGGGGCAATCCGCATGCACATTAACGTCGAGATCAAAGGAGAGGAGACAGTCGCCCCGTATCACGTTCAGTACACCTGCCTGCATGAGGTGAGCTCTGTGTCTGAGTGTGTGAGTGTGTGCACAAGCAGGAGGTTGTCTGTGCATTTGTATCTCTGCACGGAGTAATCTCAATGAGCCATGCCAAACAGGTTAATTTACTTGACTGATGTGCTGTTTTATAATGGAGCCATTCCAAATGAAACAGAAGTTTATACGCCGTAAAAGTTTACTTTCCGGCAGCAAAGGCGTCAGATGCATTTCCCTCGCCCTCCTGTCTACAGAGAGTTCTGCTGATTGATTGAGTCATTACTTGGGCCATTACTCAACAGAACATAATATCAGCTGAACCTTAGCCGGGAAATGACCGCTGTTATGGCGGCACGTAAGTGGCCATAAACCACATAGCAAATTCAGAATGTCTCA
The DNA here is from genome assembly GCA_900302615.1 of Holocentrus rufus. NCBI lineage: Eukaryota > Metazoa > Chordata > Actinopteri > Holocentriformes > Holocentridae > Holocentrus > Holocentrus rufus. Next base: position 8,843 of record OMLF01039437.1, on the reverse strand, counting down.
CAGCAGCTTAATGTTCCACGGCTGAGTATCCAAGACAATACTTTATTTTACCCTCTTAATATAAGTTAAGGTCATACATGTAGCAGGGCTGTTCAAGGATAAAGAGATAGAGAGGCATAGGATGTAAGCCTAATCTGTTTTAGTATAAAGCAACATTATACAACTCGGGCTAATTGCAACCTTTGATTACAACAGGGAGATGTGTGAACACTTATCCCATTCCTTAATGAGAGAATTAATGAATTAACAATCTGCTGAACAAGCTGACTAGTAGACTTATTGAAGAGGGCTCTCACACACACATGCACACACACACACACACTTTATCAGTAATCATAATGAGCACAGCTTGCCCATTCATCCTTAGATATAGCTTCATCTCATTAATAGAAACTCAAGCTCTTAATAGCCGCTTACGCTTCCTCCATCACTCTCTTTGAACGTCTATTCTCTCTTTCTACTTCTGCCATTTCTCTTTCTGTTTCTGTCTCTCTTGCTCTCTCATATGTGTTCCCTTCCTTGGCTATCTCTCCCTCTCATCTTCTGTACCTCCCCTCCCTCCTCTGTCTCCTCTCTCTCTCTCTCCTCTCTGCAGAACTTGTTTCACTATGTAACAGATATCCAGAATAACGGCGTGGTGAAGATCCCTGATGCTAAAGGGGATGATGCGTGGAAGGTTTACTTTGAGGAGACTCCCCAGGAGATTGTGGATGAGTTTGCCATGCGATACGGGGTGGAGTCCATCTACCAGGCCATGACGTATGTTCTATCTGAACTCCGGCCTAAAAACCAAAAGGAAAAGACAAAACATCTGCGTGCATGCTTGTGAATCATCAGCGTCCACTTTTTGCATTCACGTGTGTCTCCTCTCTTGCAGCCACTTTGCCTGCCTGTCATCTAAGTACATGTGCCCAGGTGTGCCTGCGGTGATGAGCACCCTGCTGGCCAACATCAATGCCTACTACGCCCACACCACCCAGGCAACCAACAATGTCTCCGCCTCTGACCGTTTCGCTGCTTCCAACTTCGGGGTGAGTCAGTGTAGACGTTTGAATCAGAGATAATAAATCACACAGGTCTCACTAGCTAGTAGTCAATTTGGTGTTTAGTGGTTATCCTTTAAAGGACCATACAAGTCCATTTTCTGCATCTGTCTTTGGTTGCATAAGTCCTCTGTTTCTAGTTTACATGTAAGAAATGTGCTTCCCTTGTTCAGTGGTGCAACTTTCAGCCAATGGTTGGCCTCCGCTGTATTTGGTTTCTGCTGTCAGAGTTGTCAATCGTAACCTCTCACAACAAAGCTGAAGAGAGCCGCTGAGCTGAATTTGAATGAATGGGCCCTTTCAAGTGCTCAAATTTAAATGGATTTACTGTAATGTTAGCAAATGTACGAGCTGGCCGAGTGTGCACAAGATGGAATTACTTTTAAATTAAGATGGAATTATGCGTAGCAACTTCATGCTGCATTTTTTTAACATGAATGGGAGTGAATTGGGGTTAACCTTGACGTTTAAGCTACTAATGAACATTCTGCACACATTTATCGAACCAATCAGACAGATACCATCACAACTGTTGAGAAGAAGTCAAAATAGGACCAATATGGTCTTTTAAGTAGTTTATTTATTCAAACTTAAACGTCTCTGTTGCCTACACTACTTTCAGAAGTGAAGTTTGAGAAGGAGCACAGTCCCTTAATTCCTGTGTTGATCAATTCAGTGCGTGTGGTATCAAATGCTTGTTCCTTTGTATTTGGCAGAGTAGCATTTTGTCTTCATGTGTAATCATTTTGATATCTGTGACCATGTGTGTCATTATGCCTGCAGAAAGAGCGATTTGTCAAGCTACTGGACCAGCTGCACAACTCTCTCAGGATTGACCTGTCCATGTACCGAGTAAGACTGCTTTCTGTCTCGCTGTTTACACTCCTTTATGATCTTAGGGTCATTTATTATTGGACAACAGAAGACGTACTCCTCTCTTCTGTACTTCTCCACTCTCTCACTACTTACGTCTCTCCCCTCGTCTCTTTCCTCGTGAGAAACCGTAAAACAAAGCAGGCAGATGTGCTAATTAGAATGACGGCTCCTCAGACACATGCACTGACACAGGCAGGAAACACTGCGCACCCACTCGATAGCAATGACATGCTGGATCTTGCCTACAGACGCACACACACACACACACACACTGAAAACCACCCAAGCACACAAACACACACAAGGGAAAAGGATGAATGTGATGCCATGTGTTGTGGCTCACAGTCTCACTGTACTGTCTGTCTGTGTTTGATTACAGAACAACTTTCCAGCCAGCAGTCCTGAAAGGCTGCAGGACCTCAAGTCCACAGTCGACCTCCTCACAAGTATCACCTTTTTCAGAATGAAGGTACAGTTTCTTCTTTCTCCTCTCCACCACTTCACACCTACCCTGTAGCCTGCTGAATATTTATCTCATAAAATTCCATATTCATCAGCAGTTTCCTCAGTGATTTCAACTCTATTATGAAGGTTTGAAGCATTCACACACACAAAGTCTTTGGGGGTCAGAGCCATGAGTATCCATTCATTCATATCCATCCATAACAAGGCATTTAATCCCGTATTGAGTTTTAAAATGTTGTTTTTAAAATGTAATTTTTCAAAAAATCCATTTCATTGTCTTTATAATCATAATTGATTACATTTTGAAGCACTATAATTAAGTGAATTAATGGGCAAGTGTATCAGCTTGTCTAGTTTTTATTCTCTTGATATTTTTTGTTTTTTTAATGTTGTGTTGTTGTTTTTTTGTTGTTGTGTTTTTATTTTTTGTTCAGGTCCAAGAGCTCCAGTCTCCACCCAGAGCTAGCCAGGTGGTGAAGGATTGTGTCAAAGCCTGTCTCAACTCCACCTATGAATACATCTTCAACAACTGTCATGAACTCTACAGCCGCGAGTACCAGACAGACCCGGTAAGAAGCAACACTGGACTGAATGTCTGTGTAGGTGTGTGCAAATGTGTGAGCGTTCTCTCCTCTCTCTCTCTCTCTCACATACACACGCACACACACATACACACACACACAGTTATTTTATGTAACAGTCATCAACGGCTGTGCATATTCAGACTTTTTTTACAAAGAAGTGTATAAACATAATAATATATAACATCTGGAGAAAGCTAGATGAATTGCTAACTAGCTATCAGCTCAGCATAATAGTTGGCTTTGCAGTCATTAGAGCCTGGCTAACTGCGCTGTGTTTGAATTGTCACCATGATGATGGGAACATGTCCTTGACCAGTTAGATTGCTTGCTGAAAGAACGCCTTGCATAATAGGGGTTTATAATAATTACTGCACCCTCTGCACCTATGTGTATATATATATATTTTTGTTATCAATTATGTATA